>JAXIVD010000759.1:55248-57748 GCA_036785275.1 Cancer borealis | reverse complement strand
TACTACGACTACTACTACTACTACTACTATGAAGAGGAAAAGGAAAAATAGTAATAAATCGGAAAGATATATTTCCGAAGAGCTTTTATACATGACATTAAACACGTCTTACATATATATATATATATATATATATATATATATATATATATATATATATATATATATATATATATATATATATAGAGAGAGAGAGAGAGAGAGAGAGAGAGAGAGAGAGAGAGAGAGAGATGAAAGCCTTTAAGTTGAGTCCTTGTGACCTTGAGTTGGCAACCAACAAGAGAGTTGCCATTCACCATAAAAAAATCACGTCGAACATTTTTTCTCTTGTAGTTTCTTTCTTCTTTTTTTCCCCTTCGCAATCATGCAGGAAGCAAATCATCCGTCCGTGTTAGGTGTTGAAGAGGCAAAAAGAAGAGGAAGCGTCAAATATCAACACAAGGGACAAACAAGAAAAGAAAAAACCAACAGAACAAAAGCATGTACCCTACTAACTTCTTGTACTAGAACGAAGACGATGGAGAGAGAGAGAGAGAGAGAGAGAGAGAGAGAGAGAGAGAGAGAGAGAGAGAGAGAGAGAGAGAGAGAGAGAGAGAGAGAGAGAGAGAGAGAAAAAAATCATTACCTATTTTGCTAATTGATGATTTACGAGTATCATTTCTACATCCATCTTGCATTCCCTCCTATTCCTTTCCCTGTTCACTCCTTGATCCATCCCAGACACTGCCGGGTGGGTTGGAGGAAGGTGTGCAAGCCTATCGCTCCATCAGTACAGTGTTACCAGCTCAAAGTTTAAGTTTTGTGAAAAAAATGTGTACTTTTTAAAAATTCTTACATTTCAATTCCATTTCATTATAGCTCTAAAGAACGGAATATTGTAATCAGAAAACGGTGGCCTTTGTAAGATGTGGTCAATAAACCAATTTATCAATCTATCTACATACTTTCACTTTAGGTGAGTGATGCTGCTTCTATTAGGAAATTAAAACATTAACAACACCACCACCATAACCAACAACAACAACAATAACTACTACTACTACTACTACTACTACTAATAATAATAATAATAATAATAATAATACTACAACAACAACTACTACTACTACTACAACTACTACTACTACAACTACTACTACTACAACTACTACTACTACAACTACTACTACTACAACTACTACTACTACAACTACAACTACAACTACTACTACTACAACTACTACTACTATTACAGTGTTTTTTGGTGGAAGGACCCAAGAAATCCCAAAAGCAATTACTTCTCTCTCTCTCTCTCTCTCTCTCTCTCTCTCTCTCTCTCTCTCTCTCTCTCTCTCTCTCTCTCTCTCTCTCTCTCTCTCTCTCTCTCTCTCTCTCTCTCTCTCTCTCTCTCTCTCTCTCAGCACATATAGATACACGAATATACTCATGATAAATCTGAACATAAATAATTAAATAAATAAATGAATAGATACATTATAACCAACAAAATGAATAAACAGAAGAATAACCCCAACGAATAAGAACAATCCAAAGAGACACGAGACACGAAGCGAAGGGAAAGAATGAGATGATGATAGTAGTGTGAAGATGAAGAGGAAGGAAACGAAAGGAAGGGAGAATGAAAAGCAGATGGATGATATAAGTTTTCTTTATTAGGCTTGTGGGTATTCCGAAACACACACACACACACACGGGTGTCAGTAATCAAGGAAGTGTGAAGAAACTGTTGACAATACATACACTTCCTTATTAAGACCAAACCACCACCACCACCACCACCACCACCTCCACCGCTACCACCACCACCACCACCACCACCACCTCCACCACCACCACCGCCACCACCACCACCACCACCACCACACTCGTTACGCTCTCAACTCCTGTCTTTTATAATATCATTTCCGCCTTTACCTGCCAAGGCAATATCGCTTAGCTGGTGGTGGTTATCAACACGTACGCACATACATACAATACGCATATACGCACATACACACGTACACACTGCACTACCACCACCATCACAACCACAACCACAACCACATGCAACACAGGGTAGGAGGTGGTAAGGATGAGCAGGTTTATATTATAATCCTCCTCCTCCTCCTCCTCCTCCTCCCTCCCTCCACAGCCTCCATCCCTCCCTCCAGCCTCCCTCACACTACAGGAACGTTTTCTATTTTCCTACTCCTCCACCTCCTCGAACTCTTCTTCCTGTCTCTATTTTCCTTGTGACGTGGTGGTATCCTGGAAAAATAAGTGAAGGAGGGAGGGAGAATAAGCGGCCATTCTAGATTCAAAATAGCATAAAGAAGGATAAGGGAAGATCAATGATGAGGATGATGATGCTGCTGATGCTGCTGATGATGGTGGTGAGGAAGTGAAAGATAGCCTGAGGAATGTGAAAGCTAGACATGATAAAAGTAAAAGAAACATAATACCAAATAAGAGAGGTGATGTGATTAACACTTAAATATTCAACTGTTAAAACCACGAGTAA
>JAXIVD010000759.1:32500-47548 GCA_036785275.1 Cancer borealis | reverse complement strand
CCGCCCTGCCCTACCCCGCCCCGCCCCGCTCCGCCCTGCCCAGCCCTGCCTCGTCCTGCCCAGCCTCCCTCTCCCTCAGTAGTGATGCGTCGACTCATCCCCCGCTCTGTACAACTTCCCTGATAGCCACTCACCTCCACCACTCCCTCATTACCTCATACTTAACGTGCGTGTGTATGAAATCCTCTGGTACACGATACAATACTTCATGCTTATTGAGTTATTGCCGAAGGAAAAAGTATAGAGATAATTCTTCTTCCAAACAATATATATAAATCATAGTCGACCTGCATTGCATATAACTAATGAGTGTATGCATGTAAGGCGCGGTCAGCTTCATACCCAAACCCAAAGGAGGATAACCCAAGTGAATATGAGGGAAGGTCACCACTCAAGGCCTTTCAGTGACCTTGCCCGCCGCCCACCACTGACCCTGAATGGACACGGGACGCCACAGGGAACGCACGACAGACCAGTACGCGGCGCCACCCGGGGAAGAGGGAATCTTGGTCCTGGGCGTGGTCTTGAAGCCTGTTTGAAGTTACTTGAGGATGTGTATATCGAGGCATTCCACTGTGAATCCTTACCATCCTCTGTCCTCTTCATAAGCCCTGTCCAACCTTCACTAAACCAGAGAATTTAATATTTTTTCCATTACCTCTTATTCTTAGTATCGTTAGAGTCAATAATTGTCACATAAACTGCTAACGAGACGAACATTTGCATTGATTTTCACATACAATTGGAAAGTCGTAAGAATAAGCTAGCCAGACAGACAGACAGACAGACAGACAGACAGACAGACGGGTAAATAGACAGACAGGGAAAGTGGTGCAGCATTACAGTTCTGCGGGTGAAAAGTGCCTTGAGGGGTTATTACTGTGTTTGGTGTTGTGTGGTGTTATTGTTGAAGCATGACTTGAATACACCATGGCTACCTGACCATTAACTACCTACCTACCTACCTACCTATCTACCTACCTACCTACCTTCTCGCTTTCATTTGTTTGTTTAACTCTTTTTGGGGGGTTTGGTAATGCTCTTCATTTGTTTGTTTGTTTGTAGTTAGTTGGAGGTTTTTTTACGTTTCTTTATGTAGTTTGTTTTGTGTGTAATTCATTCATTCATTCATTTTTTAATTACACACACACACACACACACACACACACACACACACACACACACACACACACACACACACACACACACACACACACACACACACACACACACACACACACACACACACACACACACACACACACACACACACACACACACACACACACATACACACACAAGGGACACACCTATTGTCCTCGTTTGTCATTGAAGGAAGACAAATTATGGGTGGGGAGGAGTGGGGATGAAAAGGGAGAGGAAGGCCAAAGGAAAGGGAGGGTAAGGGAAAGTAAGGGAGAGTAAGGGAAAGTAAGGGCGTGGCAGGGCAGGAAGGAAGGAAGGAAGAGAGAGGGAGAGTGATGACGAGGGACAGAGAGGGAGAAGGAAAAGGATGAGAAACTATCAAATATAATGTCCTTGGAGCAGATGATGGAGGAGGAGGAGGACGAGGAGGAGGAGGAGGAGGAGGAGGAGGAGGAGGAGGAGGAGGAGGAGGAGGAGGAGGAGGAGGAGGAGGAGGAGGAGGAGGAGGAGGAGGAGGAGGAGGAGGAGGAAGAGGAAGAGGAGGAGGAGGAGGAGGAGGGACAGAAGAAGAGAAGGATGGATAGAGAGGAGTAAGTGGGAAGTTTCAAGGTAACTTAGCTGTAGAAAAAGCACAAGAACGAAGATGAGGAGAAGAGGAGGAGGAGGATGATTAGGAAGAAGGGGGAGAGATGATCAGGATGAACATGAAGGTGGGCTGGGGAAGGGAGGGAAGGTGAGGAGCGGTGAGGAGGGGTGAGGGGGGTGAGGGGGGGACAGGGTGGGGTGGAGGACAACAGCCAGAGGTTAGGGTGTGGCGGCGCTGGACACACCCTTCCCCGGGATGGACCGAACACAGGGACCTAGGGTGTAAAAAAGAGCCCAGTTTTCGTCAAGGTGAGGGAGACTGCAGGTAATTGTATCCTTGGCCTCACGGGGGCTCCAGGTACACATCATGGGCTTAGTTGCCGTGTTCTCAGCGCCACACGATCTTTGTTGGATGGTTTACCTCATGCAAACAGTGTGAGTGAGACGTGCTAACTGGACCGTGAGCCGCGATGCTGTCCCAACCAGCCGCCCACGTGCACCTCCAACCACTCTGCGCTCGTGTTGTTGTATCTGCTGCTGCTGCTGCTGCTGCCACCTCGGAGGGACAACTGAAACGAGACCGGCTCTTGGGAATGTCACCTTGAGCTTCACTCGATCCCAGAACCTTGGACTTCAGGGTCAGTCCTCAGTGTCTGATTTGCATCTTTGGTAACTTATAGCATCCTCGTGTATTGTGTCGGCCAGTCCATAGCAGCAGTAACGGAGGAGTGGCCGCTGCTGTGCCTGCTGTGCCCCGCCTCCCTCTGCTGGTGCCACCTGTATGTGTGTGTGTGTTGGTTACATAAGTCACATTGACACACTCTTCACACGGTCAGGTGAAGGTCATAGGTGGTTCTGGTGACTCGTTTTGCAATGTTTACCACTGTGACCTCGATCCCGACGCTCTCTCACGTGTTTGGAGAGTGTGAACTGAGTGAACGTTCCTCGCGCCTCTCACCGCCCCGGCCTCTTGTTTTTATCAAGTGTGTTTTTGTATCCCTTTTGAGGCAGCAGTAGTAGGCAGGTTATGACATCAGGTGTGTGAGGTAGAATGGGAGCGTCTACTAAAGTGGTGCGTTGACATTCACTGAGCTGCTGATGGGGAAGTGAGAGGCAGTCGCTTTGGGGGGCAGTAACCTCTCTTCCTCCTCCTCCTCCTCCTCCTCCTCCTCCTCCTCCTTCTCAGACACACTTATGACGGCGGTGAAACGCAAGGGTCACATACACACACACACACACACACACACACACACACACACACACACACACACACACACACACACACACACACACACACACACACACACACACACACACACACACACACACACACACACACACACACACACACACACACACACACACACACACACACACACACACACACACACACACACACACACACACACACACACACACACACACACACACACACACACACACACACACACACACATACAGCAAGATCTTTTGACTCCACAGAAGCGAATCATCTCACGTTTCGTTCCCTTAACCACTAAGTGTGTTACAATTGTACATACATCTACGTGCTGAAACAAAAAATAAAAGGAAAAAGAGGAAAAAAGGGGCAGAAAAAGAGATATAAAAGTGAAAACTACCTCGCCTCACTCTCACTGTCTTACGTAAGCTATTAAGAGTGAGAGGATGAAAGGGAAATGGACCACAGGCTGACTTAACATTACCTCTTTCCACTTGCACTGTCCGCCTCGTCCCTTGTCTCTTGTCCCTCGCTGTAGCTAAGCCGCGGAGACCTTGACGGGCTATCGTTAGTGGCCTTGGCAGCGCCGATCACGCTTAATAGACCTTGTTTCGACACCTTTTTTGCCTTACGCTTATGTGATGAGTGACGGTTTGGGTTTTGGGGTAAAAAAGTAAGGCTGGGAGGCTGGAGGGAGGGTGTGTGTGGGGGCTGAAAGTGAATGGTTTTGGGTTGAAAGTGAAAATCTTATGAACTGAAAGGGAAGGTTGAGTGGAAGAGTGAAAGTAATGATGTTGTGGGTTAAAAGTGATGATATTGGTTTTTTGAAAGCGACACCAGACCTTGAGTAGTAAATGAAGGTATTACGATCATAATCTAGGTTACGAGAAGCTGTAAGATTGACATGAAAAAAAAAATTGAGTTCAGGAGATCAATAACAAAATTTTCAGAGATTAAGTTAAAAGTTTAGGGAGTATAGGAAAGTGAGAGTCTGGGTTATAACGAAGGGCATAGGAGAAAGGGGCGGTGATCGGGCGTGGCTGTGCTGTTACGAGGAGGTCAGGGCGCTCAAGGGGACGACCTCCACCCTCGCTGTGCACTGTTCTATACTTGACCGTCACGGGAGTCTGTATGTTGTACGTCTTCGGTAAAAATGCTCTCAAGAACGTAATGCCCATGAACTTTACTCTTGGCATTGTGTGTGTGTGTGTGTGTGTGTGTGTGTGTGTGTGTGTGTGTGTGTGTGTGTGTGTGTGTGTGTGTGTGTGTGTGTGTGTGTGTGTGTGTGTGTGTGTGTGTGTGTGTGTGTGTGTGTGTGTGTGTGTGTGTGTGTGTGTGTGTGTGTGTGTGTGTGTGTGTGTGTGTGTGTGTGTGTGTGTGTGTGTGTGTGTTTCTCCTCAAGAACGACAACACAAATAACATGAAGGAAATTGTTTATCCAGTGAGTGTGATTGTGAGGAAGGCAGTTACTTTTTTTTTTGATGAGTTGAAATAAGTAGTTGATAGGATGAGGCTGCACACAAGCCTGAGGATGTGAACACTGATACTGTGAGTGTGTGTGTGTGTGTGTGTGTGTGTGTGTGTGTGTGTGTGTGTATGTGTGTGTGTGTGTGTGTGTGTGTGTGTGTGTGTGTGTGTGTGTGTGTGTGTGTGTGTGTGTGTGTGTGTGTGTGTGTGTGTGTGTGTGTATGTGTGTGTGTGTGTGTGTGTGTGTGTGTGTGTGTGTGTGTGTGTGTGTGTGTGTGTGTGTGTGTGTGTGTGTGTGTGTGTGTGTGTGTATCAAGAGAGGAGCATCTAGACACCTCGGGAACTAAAGTAACCTTATACCTTTTGGAACGCTTCTCTCTCTCTTTTTTTATTTTTTTTCTCTCTCTCTCTCTCTCTCTCTCTCTCTCTCTCTCTCTCTCTCTCTCTCTCTCTCTCTCTCTCTCTCTCTCTCTCTCTCTCTCTCTCTCTCTCTCTCTCTCTCTCTCTCTCTCTCTCTCTCTCTCTCTCTCTCTCTCTCTCTCTCTCTCTTTCTCTATCTATTTATCTCGGCAATAAGATGCAATAATTCACCAACACAACGAAACCGACAGTGAAATAAAGGTAACAAAATAATTCTTCGCGGGGAAAGTAGTAATTTCAGATCACAACAGTAGCAAATAACCCGAGGGGGAAGTAGACCAACAGACACTCAATCAGTCGGAGAAAGTCACATCAGTAGCAGCACAGGAATGAAAGCGACAGGAAGCAAGCGGTCATGATAATAGGAGAAAGTGACGTTGAGTTCTAGAAATAGATTATATGAGTAAGAAACTGGAAGGATTTTGGGTGGTGGTGATGGTGGTGGTGGTGGTGGTGGTGGTGGTGGTGGTGGTGGTGTTTTGGGCCCATGTCCTTGAGGGGCGGTATACGGGCCTCCTCCTCCTCCTCCTCCTCCTCCTCCTCCTCCTCCTCCTCCTCCTCCTCCTCCTCCTCCTCCTCCTCCTCCTCCTCCTCCTCCTCCTCCACCCACCGGATGTTGCCACCACTCCCTCTTTCTCTCTCGAGGACAGAAATAGTAAATGAATGTTGGTAATGTGGGTGGTGGTGGTGGTGGTAATGGTGGTAGTGGTGGTAGTGGTGGTGGTGGTGGTGGTGGTGGTGGTGTTTACAAGTGTCACTCCAGTTGCTTACAAGGGGAATAAATGCTTGGTTTTCCCCTCAGTTTTTGTTTTTATCTCTTGCTTGATTATAAGTATTTATTTTGTTATTCTTGTTATATTGTGAGTGAGTTTTATTATCAAAGAAATTTTTATAAACGTCGTATTATAATTTTGTTTTTATTTCGTTGCTGCTCGTTTGTTTTCACTTCCTCTGGCTTATCTTTTACCTTATCGCCGTGTTTATTGCGTATTTTACCTGCTTTTGTGCGTTTTATTATCGATAACTTAAGTCAATGTCACCTTTATATCGTGTGTGTGTTTGTCTTCTAGTTACTCGCTTATCCTCGCTTCCCTTCCTCTCCATCTCCTTATCTTGTGACGTTTAATGTATGTTTATTTTCCTTGTTTGGTCAGCACGTCTTATCACCGTCACGTAACATCAATAAACATCACCTCTCTGTGTATGTGTGTGTGTGTGTGTGTGTGTGTGTGTGTGTACGGTTTTTGTTCTCCTCACATACTTATTACACTTATTCCTATCTCTATCTCCTGTTCCTTATCTACGTTTATAAAAAAAAAAAAAAAGCAAAAAAAATCGATGTTCACAAGTTTATTCTCCAACATGTAATTTACTTCATCATTTTTTTTGGTCTTTCTTTTAGGGTTGTCATTTGTCCTTTTCCTCTTCTCTTCCTCTGCTCCTTCCCCTTCAAGCACACGGTGAGGCAAGGACAGGTGTTTGGTGTCCTTGGCCGAGCCCCGCCACGCCCTCCCAAGGCTTCCATCTGTCACACTTGCCTCGGTGTTGGTTTCGCTTCGCCTAAAACGTGTCTCAGTAACCCTTCCCTCTCTCTACCTTCCCTCCCTCTCTCTCTCTCTCTCTCCCTTCTTGCTCTCCCTCTCTCTTTTTCCCTTCAGGCGGCGGAAACGTGCAGCGGAAGTGACGTGTTTTGAGAGTGAGTTTGACAAAATGTTCCCTTCAGTTTCCTTCTTCAGGCTTGAGAGGAATGATCTAACGTCGCTGACTGTTGATAGATTATAGAGTGCATTAGACTAGACTAGACTAGATTTGGTGTGAATGCAGGTTAATAAAAGGAATATAAAGGAATATTCATTATGAGTGGTATATTTTCAGGTAGATTGAAAGAGTTGTGGAGTAATTTGTCGTCAGGTGTAATGGTACTTAATCACGGGAAGGTAGAAAGCAAGGTCGCAGGTAAGCACAGGTATATTGTAGGTAATTAGACTTGAACGTGCACATCCAGGTAGATTAAACAGTCAGGATGGATAAAATGAGGAAATAAATGAATAACAATTTCATAAATGTATAAAAATTAGGAAAAAAATGAGAGGAACTATAATTATAAACACATGACTTTGTATTAGTATGTAAAAAAAAAAAAAAAAAAAAGGCATGACAGTAATTAAGTCCAGCAAACCCGCCCACACCTACCGCGCCCATACCTGTCGTGGGCGGGGGTGAATTAAGCCGGAACGCACCTCACAATAAGGAGAAGGAAGGTTAATGAGAGGAAGTGACGCTGTTTAAGATGCATTACTTTCCTTAGATAATAGACCAGACTTAGGTGAGGCTGTAGGACATTATACTAACAAACATAACATCGCTGTAGGTTAGGAAAAGAGCCGTTGTAGAGAGATGTATTTTTCCTACAGCAATATAAAGGAGTTTTTTTGTATGATGGAGATTTTAGGGAAAGTAAATCTATTTGTAGGAAATATTAATATAATACTGTTCTAAGATAAAGGAATGGAGTATTTTACATCACTGAAGGCAAGTAAGATGTGATGTTTTTTTTTTAATACAACGAAATGGATTTATTTATATAATTGAAAATCTTGAAAAGGATAATGCAGGAAAGAAAATATACAGTGTAATTGTTCCTAAAACCAAAGAGACGTAACGGAACAGCTTCAGTCAGTCAGTCAGTCAGTCAGTCAGTTAGTCAGTCAGTCACGCTCTTGCTCTAAGACGTAGGATGTTTTCGCCAATCAAAGTGGAACAAAACAACATCAATATGCTATTATTTCTTTTAGCTTTTCTTTCTTACTTATTTGGATTTCGTTTTATTCGTTAATTTTGTTGTTAGTATATTTTCTGTAGAGTGGCAAGTTTTTTTTTCCATTATTATTATTTTTTGCTTATATATTCCGGTTCCTGATTGGTGGCCCGTCTTTGATTACGTAAGTGGAGGAAAAGAAGCGGTTAATATTCCTTCACACTAACACACACACACACACACACACACACACACACACACACACACACACACACACACACACACACACACACACACACACACACACACACACACACACACACACACACACACACACACACACACACACACACACACACACACCCCACACACACAAAAGGTCAGCTCCCCCCATCCATCCTGTCGCCATAAGTGATGATATAACTAAGATAAACGAAACAGTGATTAACGAGGTAATTAGCTTGTTTACGGTCATTAATACCTGTGGAGGCGGGGTGAGGGGTGGCTGGGGGGAGGAGATGAAGAGGGGAGAGGGGAAGAAGATACCTCATAACGACCACACTGAAGAATGGGACGACAACAGAGGCCACTCCTATAAGCTCATTAATTAATTACCTCTATGGAGCTAATTAGAGCCGCGTCACACCTCAATTTGCAACAGGTGGATAAATAAAATACAGGTAAATAGTTAAGGTAAAAAGGTACGCACAAATCAAGGTCAATCCAGAGTGCGTTACCATATACCACCTGACCTTGTATTTACGTGGCGTAGTACAAGTCCAGCATCCAACCCCATCCTAACCTCTAACCTTGAGATCTCCCTCCCTGATCCTTTTTTTATTGACATTCGATCCTCTATTGGACTGAAGCTGTAGATCTAGCGGCTGATTGGTGTTGTTAGTTTGATGCGATCGGACACAGCGTCGCCATAGCCTCTTATATAGTGAGTGAGTTGGATGGTGAAGTTCTGAAGTTTTGAAGTTTTGTCCTGGTGTCCTCGTGGTGTCTGTTGCTCGTTCACCGTGAAGTTTGTAGTTGTGGTGGTGTGTCCTTTTCATTTTTTATACCGGATAGACTCATAGCTCCGTACACCGTTACGTTACGTTATTTTGCGTTACGCTCCATCTTATCCCAGTAACACATGAGCGGAGCATTGAGTTTTGATAGTGTATAGACAGGAAATGGAGTGATATTTGATCCTATACGTGCTCGATGCGTTTCAAAAGTCCGTTATAGAGGATTGAAACCCATTATATATAGGATTAAGTTTTTAGTTTTAGTTAGAAAAGTAAGTTGATAAAGAAAATGTAAATACAGAACATTGTATTTGTATTGAGGGAAAAAAAAGAGTGAGGGAATGGGTGAGTGAGTGATTGAATAAGTGTGGAAAATAGTGAGTGACTTAGTAATTGAGTGAGTACGTGTATGAGTAAGTGTGAGGAATGATACAAGTCAAGACAGCAGTATGACTCTTAACCCTTTACTACCTCCCTTCCTTTCCCTCCTCCCCCTTCCACCTTCCCCCCCTCCCCCGCCGTTACGACTATTACGTAAACCATTGTAGGATGTAGAGGTCTGGTGAGAGCAGCGACCACCACCACAACCACCACCACCATCATTACCACCACCACCACCACCTAATTGGCCCAGTGATCAAAAGACTCCACTCGTGACCGTCTGAGTGTGTGTATGTGTGTGTGTGTGTGTGTGTGTGTGTGTGTGTGTGTGTGTGTGTGTGTGTGTGTGTGTGTGTGTGTGTGTGTGTGTGTGTGTGTGTGTGTGTGTGTGTGTGTGTGTGTGTGTGTGTGTGTGTGTGTGTGTGTGTGTGTGTGTGTGTGTGTGTGTGTGTGTGTGTGTGTGTGTGTGTGTGTGTGGTGTTGTCTGATTGTCCGTCTCTGTCTCTCTCTAAAAGACACACACACACACACACGCACACGCACACGCACACGCACACACGCACACACACACACACACACACACACACACACACACACACACACACACACACACACACACACACACACACTCACACACACACACACATCCGGTCGCCACTTCATGATTCGCGTCACATCAGAGACATAAAAAGGAGATAAAACTGTGAAAACTAAAAAAAAAACAGGTTTCATGGTTTATACGAGTTTATATGCAATTTTACACCACCACCACCACCACCACCACCACCACCACCACCACCACCACCACCACCACCACCACCACCACCACCACCACCACCACCACCACCACCACCAAGAGGATCCGCATCAGAGGAAAAAAAGAAAATAAATAAAAATGTATGATTATCTTAAACACTTTTTTCTGTATAAGTGGTCTCGCGTTTTATCAGTTTTAATCATCATCATTACTATTATTATCATTATTATTGTTATTACTACCATTATTATTATTATTATTATTATTATCATTATTATCGTGAGAGTGTCAAGGTTAATGACACCCAGACAATTGTTTCCATCACACGGCGCCAGAGAGTCACTTATTACTTGACGCAATGGAAAAAGCCTTGGTCAGAATCGTCCTTACAGTACAGTGTTTCAGCAGCAGGGAATGTCTGGTTACCTGTGTGTGCAAACTTTCAGTAAATGCCTAAGAAAACGTGTCTCTCCTTCTCCTCTTACTGCCTCCTCCTCCTCCTCTTCCTCCTCCTCCTCCTCCTCCTCCTCTTGTTGGCACTCAAGTGTTTACTACAGCACACTCCGCAACGTTCGCTTCTTCTCCTTGCCGCCACAGCAGACTTGCAGCAGAGTCTCAAGTGATGATAAGACGCTAAATGCAAATTTGTCCTGGAAATTCCATCGACCACAACCACCGAGAGTCAATAGGGAAAGGTTTCATAATATTTCCTGGAAGAGGCGAAAGTCCGAGGCTGTGAGGCGGGGATGAAGGCGTCACGGGCGGCGAGGCATCAGGTGGCTCATGACGAAGCCACTAAGTCTGCACGCCCTCACACACCTGATGGGCAGGACCACCACCGAGACCAGCAAGGAAGCGACATGACGGCGTGTGTCAGCGTCGCAAAGTGTCAGAACGCTGCGGCAGGCAAAGGTGTACGCGAGTAGTGGTGGTGGTGGTGGTGGTGGTGGTGGTGGCGGTCAGGGAGTGTTGACTTTACCGATTCAAATGGTATGGTCAGCAGGGAGGAGGGATGAGGAAGGAAGGACACTGTACCCACGTGGGAGTATGGTAGGACGTCTCTTATTCCAATGTTGCTCTTCTTGTATGGTCGACACAATGAATAATATTGTTTACTCTCCAGATGAAATAGAAATCTTGCTCAGGCGCCGCTGGTGTGACGGACAAAAGCCTGTGATGCGTTTCGAAAGGAAGATATTTAGTAGTGGACAGTATTAACTTGTGTCGTGGTCCTTCTGTTTCCTTTCCCTGCCACTGAAGGCCAAGGCTGCCTGCACTCTTGAGGCTACATTCTATTGTACACAAGCTTAAGGTTGTGCTGCTCCGTTCGTGTTGTCATTGGAAGTTTGTGAATCTTTGACGTAATAGAATGAGATACTACAAACACCGGTTTCGCGGAAAACTGCATCAACAATTGAGTTGACGTAACCTTCAACCTTGGCTCGGCACTGACTGTGTGGAAAAGGTGGTAATGTTGCAGCGTTGTTTACTGTTGTGTGTGTATCAGGAGGCAGCGTTTGTAGTAAAGACTGAAGTGCACTATGCAGCACTAGCACAACGCTTAGGTAAGAGTACAGCTGGCCATGATGACATCCACTATCAGGGCACCGATCGCGACACACATGGTGGAGGTGGTGCCGGCGGGGGCGGTGCGATGGCCTGACGCAGTTAGCACCTCGCCTCACACCGACGCGATGAATCCTCAATCTTACTTTTGCCTCCATCATCCTCTCTGACATTTTTATCTCTCTTCGCATCGCCGCCGCCATCTTGATGAACCATAGGCTGACGTCAGCGTTAAACTATTATGAAGTACCATCAAAACATGACCGGCCTGAGCGTGGAAGAGCGTCACCGTGCTTGCTGCCGCGTGGACGGAGACTTATTAAAGGTGGCGTCACACAGGACATAATTCAACAAACATCATCAAATCACCGACACATAATAGAGTAACACATCCATCCGTCACGTGTGGGCTGAGCAACGCACTGATCGTATGCAAATGAATAAAGATGCCGCGTCACCGAGGACCAGCTGAGGCTACCACTCCACCACTCTTGAAGGTGCGTTGCATAAGGACGCCTCCATGTACGTAATACACGCACATGACCGGGTGACGGGTGGCTGTATAGGGGTTTCCTGTTCTCTAGGGTTCGTTGAAAGGTGTTAAGGTGAAAGGCCGCTGTCCACTGGTTCCTCCTTCTTCTCTTCCTTTTTCTTCTGTGTTTTATCGTCTCTCCCTCTCTTCTCTCTTTTTTTTGGTCTTCACTCTAGAATTTTATTTATTACTTTTGATATAGGAATTTTTGACCAACAATTTATACCACTTCGTCATTATATATATTTACTTCCAAGCGCTTATTGTTATCTTTAGAAATATGATAACACCTTTGTGTTTATAAATTTTTTTTGTTAGTTTTAATACATTATAATATTTCTAAAAATTTAATTGGTCCTCTTGATAGTTTTTGAATAATCTTGAGTCTTGGTTTCACATTAAGTACATTCTTAGACACCAAAATCTTAAAGGAATATCCAATGCTGCGCGGTTAGAGATGCCTGAAGGTCGATTTTTGTAGCCGTCACCACCACACTGAAGGCTGTACGATATGACGTCCATCACAGCTTTTTTAGTATTTACATAAACTTACGTATTTTAATCAACGCAAAGAAACGCTGACTCTTCACCGCACTCCTACGCAGCAAATGGTAGTTCTGTGTACGTACGCAAGTCACTCGCAGGACCAATTGGAGAAGGAGGAGGAGGAGGAGGAGGAGGAGGAGGAGGAGGAGGAGGAGGAGGAGGAGGAGGAGGAGGAGGAGGAGGAGGAGGAGGAGGAGGAGGACAAGAAAAACAAGAAGAACAGGAACAAGAAGAAGAGGAGGAGATAAAGGACGTGTCTTCACAGGGTCGCACTACAGACAAGTATATTATAATTCATGCGGAAAGGCAGCTACAAACCGCTACAAACACTCCTTACCGTCATGCTATGCTACGACACCACGGCACACACACACACACACACACACACACACACACACACACACACACACACACACACACACACACACACACACACACACACACACACACACACACACACACACACACACACACACACACACACACACACACACACACACACACACACACACACACACACACACACACACACACACACACACACACACATACACACACACACACCGCCTCATGAATGCCAAGGCAGCCACGTGAGAGACTCCAGCGGCGAGGACCTTGGCATCGAGCTCGAGGCATGGAAGTGCTCTTGGGGGACTGAGGTTAGAGGGGACGCAGAAAGGAAGGAAGAAGAGGAGGAGAAGGAGGTGGAAGAGGAGGAGGTAGTGAGGCCTTGGGATTAAAGGTTGTGGAAAAAGGAGGCGGAGAAGGTGCGTGCGGAATATGGATAAATCAAGAGTCATCAGGAAAAAAAACCTTAATCTAATCGCGTCTCGGTTTTGTCATGAAGGTGGACGTGAGGGACGGCAACAGTGACGCCACCGCGGCCATGCACACCTCGCCTTGACCCTCCTCTGCTGTGTGCCTCCCTCAAGACGGAGAGTAAACAAGCAAAGTAAACACTCAGGGGACGACGTGCAGTGTGTCGGAGCAGAGAATGTGTCCCGTGGTGGTGGCTCTCTTTCCTTCCTTCCTTCCTTCCCTTACTCTCCCTTGTGACTGGCTGAAGGGAGGCACGCTTCACCTAGGCAATCCCCTGTCCCCCCTCCCCTCTCCCCCCTCATGTTCCTCGGCGGTTTGCTAAAGAAATTAAGAGTGGAGGACGTGAGGGAACGTTTTGTGAGCGGTCCCAACATACACGAGAACACGATTATTAGGTCATCTGGAAGCTGTCATGAGAGAGAGAAAAACTAAAGAGAAAAAGTGAAAGAGATTGTTGTATAGAATGGTTGAATCTTTTTTTTTTTTTTAAGTTACATACATACATACAAGTAGACAGGAATAAAAACGAACGAAAAACGAACTTGAATGAGACGAAACACTGACGCTCATCCATTGAATATAAATGTTGACGGAGCAGAAAAAAAAAAATGAAAAAAACGAAAAAAAAACGGAATCACCTTTGAATATGTCACGGAACAATGATATAAGTTTTTTGTGTCGTGAAAGTTTACCGAATTATGTAATTGACGGAATGAAAAGGTCTGCGTTTCCTTCAGTTTCATAATACTTGACACAAATCGTTATAAATACCAATTTGACGTAACTTGACTAAAAATAACTCCCTTAATAACTCTTGAAAGAACGTCTGTGAGTCACGTTATACACTTACGATTCTATTCATACCATACAAAAGGCTTCGAAGCTTCTATTGGGTGAATAATGAAGCTTCGGATAGATGACAGTAGGTGCGAATGTCCCAAGGGTGAGGAGGGTGAGGGAGAGAGGGGGAGGGAGGACAGGAAGCAAACACACAAGCATTGGAATCTCACCCTTATCACCTCTGCAGCCAAGTAAGTAAGGCAAAGGGTTCAAAATATCCGTGATGCTTCCCCTCTATACTCTTACACTCCACCCTTTTTCTTCCTCCCCGCCCCGCCCTGCCTTGCCCCGCCCTTCTCGCCGGGGCCTTGAAGCTCGCGAGTAATGAGAAGGAAAAAACGTATCTAGCTGAAAGGCCACACATCCAGGGCCAGCCGCATTCCCAGGTTCAGTGTTACGACCACCGATGGACTGTTAGCACTCCCTTCCCGTCCTCTGCTTGGAGTAACACAACTAGGTTTGGGATTTTCTAACCTCTCTTCTATGCTACTAAACCATCACTTCTTTCATAGTCACAATATAGGACTCCAGATAAAGGTTTGAAGGATATTAGAGACTTTTTTGTTTCATATGGGGCCGCGGAAGATCCATGGATATTGGTGTAGTTTTTGCGTCAAAGGGAAGGAAGTTTTGGCAATCCCTTCTGTGTGGCTGCGGGTTTTTGCTTCTTAGAGGACCAGCAGATGAGGAGGTGCATGTGCAGGCTGGGTGCTCATCAGTCCCACGTGACCCTGACGACTCACACCTCCCTGGACACCATACAAGAGTGTTCTTTGCGCCCGCCTCCCTCCCCTCTGGCCATGTTCCTCCTTCTTTTTCTTGTCCTCCTCGTGCTCCTCCTGCTCCTCCTCCTCCTCCTCCTCCTCCTCCTCTTCCTTCTTCAGTTTTTTTCTTCTTTTGCTTCTTCTACTCCTCTTCCTCTTCCTCCTTCCCTTCCTTTTTTTTTCTTCTTCTTTCTCCTCCTCCTCCTCCTTCTCCTCCTCCTCTTTTATTCTG
>JAXIVD010000759.1:12500-30000 GCA_036785275.1 Cancer borealis | reverse complement strand
TATGTGTGTAAATGTGTGTGTGAGGCGTGCAGTGTTTTTCCATTTAAACATATGAGTGCTTTTTTTGTATATTTTCTCCTCTCGTGTGTGTGTTTACCTGTGAGTGAATGAATAAACTTTCCTAAACGTAAACCATCACAGATCCAAACACCAGAGCCTTGAAACCCCAACACACACACACACACACACACACACACACACACACACACACACACACACACACACACACACACACACACACACACACACACACACACACACACACACACACACACACACACACACACACACACACACACACACACACACACACACACACACACACACACACACACACACACACACACACACACACACACACACACACACACACACACACACACACACACACACACACACACACACCTGCATGGTACTCTCTCTACGTTGCTTGGGTTACCTGGAAGAGCTCACCCCTGACGTACCATTAGACACACCTGCGTATCGAAAGTGTTGAGGCTGGTCTGCAGCACTCCCTCACCTGACGTCACACTTGGAATTTCCTGTCCCTTTTGAACCGTCCTTGACACGTACTATTCATCCCTTTTGCCGGTGACCTCTCCCCCGTAGCGTCAGGTGAGTCCTTAGTGGGTGTAATATAGTCAATCTAATGCATTTATGTTGTAAATGTTGTCCCTTTCTCTTATATCTGCTTTTGGTGTTTAAGACGTAATATTGGATGTTGCACCAGTCTCTTGCTGGCACAGAGTGGTCAACCTTACCTCCCTTTCTTCCTTCTATCCTTCCTTCCTTTTTTCCATCCTTCCTTCCTTCCTTCCTTCCTTCCTTCCTTCCTTCTATCCTTCCATTCTACCTTCCTTCCTTCCTTTCTTCCTTCCTTCCTTCCTCCTTTCCTTCCTTCCTTCATTCCCTCTCACCTTTCCTTTCCCTCTCACTTCCTCACTCCCTTCTTTAAAATTGCGTCGTGAGTAGGAAGGAATCCTCGTTTTTTCGTTGCTATGCGGGACACCCCCTTCTCGTGACTGTTTCTTACCCTGGTCGTGTTTTATCAGCAAATGAGTCCCGCACTACGCCTGGGGACAACACATTACCGAGAACATCATATACTGAACCCTTTCTTTGTCGAGAAAATTGCGAACCTTGTCTTTGTTTTTGTTGTGGCGATATCAGTGTTCAGAACGGTTAGAGACTCATGCAGGCTGGCAAATACCTTTTTTTCTATATTTTTTTTCCTACGAGTCATGCAGCACATCCTCTCATGTTGCCGCGGGGACTCGGAGAACCGCATGAACCGCAGATTGCATGGCGAGTAATTTCCCAGCGTGAGAACAGGTCAGTTTCACGCTAAAAAGTGAGAAGCGGCAATTTGATGCAGTCTAGATTGGATGAGGGATGAAGTGGTCACGACATAACCCAGAATAAAAAGTGAAATCAGCCCATCTGGTGTTCCCGTCTCACCCCTCCAGCCAGGCATGACATCACAACAGGTCATTCTTCCCCGGTGAGGCAGGTCAGGGAGGCAAACCTTGACCTCTAAAGCAACACGTCTCGTCAGGAACAGCATATTTTACTTGCCTCATCTTAAGCTGTCTAGACTAGAGATTATAACACATTTATCTTGAGCCAACACCGCGCTTCATACATCGCCTCCTCAATTTCTTATATCTGTTGCTTCGTCTCCGCTTTTTCTATCCTTCAAAAAGACCAAACCTTGCTAGATATTGAGTAATTTCCTTTGGGTCACCTTTGAGAAACTTCACCACGGCGTTGCTAGTGATCAGCCTTCAAAGCACACTAACAAGGACTGAGGGAGGGACAAGGGTAAGACGGAAGGCGGCGTGTCGGAGCTGTGGGTTGAGCAGAATTAATGTCTCTGTTTAGGGAAATCAATGAAGGATGAGGAAGAGTTTGTGGTGAAAGGCATTGGTGATTGCATTAGCTTATACCTGTGAATAATAAATGGTACACAACAGTATGAGGGAAATCTGTTGCTATTTACCTAAGTGGGTGAAGTTTTCTTAATGATGTTGTTGAATAGTTAATGCAACGCGCCTCTCAGGGATTCTGGTAAATATTAACACAAAAATATCCAACGTAATTATTATATTCTGTGTAGAAGGAAGTGTGTGGAGCATAATTGTTTTTTAATGTGTTCGAACGAGGCAGCAAGATAATTATTTTGCTGCCTGAATAAGAAGGTGTGTGTGTGTGTGCGTGTGTGTGTGTGTGTGTGTGTGTGTGTGTGTGTGTGTGTGTGTGTGTGTGTGTGTGTGTGTGTGTGTGTGTGTGTGTGTGTGTGTGTGTGTGTGTGTGTGTGTGTGTGTGTGTGTGTGTGTGTGTGTGTGTGTGTGTGTGTGTGTGTGTGTGTGTGTGTGTGTGTGTGTGTGTGTGTGTGTGTGTGTGTGTGTGTGTGTGTGTGTGTGTGTGTGTGTGTGTGTGTGTGTGTGTGTGTGTGTGTGTGTGTGTGTGTGTGTGTGTGTGTGTGTGTGTGTGTGTGTGTGTGTGTGTGTGCTAAGGAGTGGCCACATGCGATAAAGAAAAGGATGGGTGGGTCAGTGATCCCAAGAACACACACACACACACACACACACACACACACACACACACACACACACACACACACATGAACGCACACACTACGGAGAAAAGAGAGGGTGTGAGATGAAGACATGTGACGTTTCCTCTTCCTCCTCCTCCATCTCCTCCTCCTGCAGCCGCCGCGCCTTCTTCTTCCCTCTGCTTGTGTTCCCGGTTCCTCAACCTTCCTTTCCTTGAACATTGACTCAGGGAAATTAAAGGAAAACATTCGTCTTCTCATTGTTAGTTATGTTCGTTAAGATTATTATTATTATTGTTATTATTATTATCATTATTATTGTTACTATTATTATTATTATCATTATTATTATTGTTATTGTTATTATTATTGTTATTGTTATTGTTATTGTTATTACTATTATTATTATTATTAGTTATTATTATTATCATTATTAGCATAACTACTACTACTACTACTACTACTACTACTACTACTACTACTATCTACTACTACTACTACTACTACTACTATTATTATTACTACTACTACTACTACTATTATTACTACCTGTGGACTATTCTTCTTTAATTCGTCAGTTTCAAGTCGATATTTTTCCCATGATTCAACTCTTCCTTTACAATTACTCAAGTGGTTTATTCAATCCCGTAAATGAATCATGCCTCGTGTTGGTTACCCAGTACTCAATCAGGAAACTTTATAATCTCTTCGTTTCCTCACTGCGTCTTTTCTGTTTCTTCAATATTCTCTGTAAAGCTTCAAAGTAAGAAGTAACACATTTCCGTCCTTCTCAAAGTCGCGGGGGGGGGGGGGGGGGAATCTTCACGTATGTCACACCTTCAGGAGGGAAATACTAAGGGGAGTGCCGGCTTGAGGGACACACAAGCCACACCTACTACTGCTTACCATGTCCGCTTGCCCTTCGTGTGAATCCCAGCACTTGTCACTCCTTCCTTAGCATTATTATTACACATTATCTATTAGAAAACCAGTACTTTTTATTTATCTGAAGCACAAATTTCACTATCATTCATTGTTATCATTGTATTCATCATTATAAGGAGGAATATTATAGTAATCCTCCTTTGGTCTCACTCATTGTAACGCCATCCGGTCTTCCACTTGATATACTTTACCTGGAGGATCAGTGAGTGTGTGTGGGGAAGAGTGTGGCAGTAGCGGCTTAATTAATGTCACCTGTAGTGGTCTATCAACACCTGGCGAGGCTACAAGGCGGGGAGAGTAAACAGTGGCTGAGTGTTGTGTTGTGTGGCGGCGAGTGTTTGAGTTAAAGGCTTCGGGCGGTGGTACTACAGGACTGAAACACCCATTAGCCAGGACTAGCAAAGGGCAGGCTTGAGGGAGGGAGTAATATATAGAGAAAATAATATAGAGAAAATAAAGAAGAGGAGGAATGAAAGAGATGTGTGTACTTTTGATATGTTATTGGAATGCAAGGGAAAGGCAGAAGAGAAGCGAGTTAGGTGAATGAACAACATACGACCTCTGAAGGGGATGTAAGTGACTTGCTCCCGCCCACCCGTCTTCCAAGGGCCTCACGGATGGATTCATTCCCCCCTGAGGCTCACGTGAGATCCTTTGGTGAGGCCGCGGGACTGCCTTCACGCGCCCCCTCCCCCCGCACCTTCTGACCACGAGGAAGAGAACAAGGCCGATGGAAATATATATTATTATTACTGATATTATTATTTAATTATTACTATTATTATTAGAGAGAGACAGAAAGAGAGAGAGACTTAAGGATATCTGAGCTGAGGTTCTCAATGGTATATAGGCAGCCAGACACTTGGCCGACCCTTTGTTTATAGCAGTAGTAGTAGTAGTAGTAGTAGTAGTAATAGTAGTAGTAGTAATAGTAGTAGTAGTCGTAGTAGTAGTAGTAGTAGTAGTAGTAGTAGTAGTAGTAGTAGTAGTAGTAGTCGTAGTAGTAGTAGTAGTAGTAGTAGTAGTAGTAGTAGTAGTAGTAGTAGTAGTCGTAGTAGTAGTAGTAGTAGTAGTAGTAGTAGTAGTAGTAGTAGTAGTAGTAGTAATAGTAGTAGTAGTAGTAGTAGTAGTAGTAGTGGTGGTAGTAATAGTAGTAGTAGTAGTAGTCGTAGTAGTAGTAGTAGTAGTAGTAGTAGTAGTAGTAGTAGTAGTAGTAGTAGTAGTAGTAGTAGTAGTAGTAGTAGTAGTAGTAGTAGCAGTAATAATAGTAATAGCGAGTAATATTCCCCCCTTTACACGGTAGCTTTACTCACCTGACAGATAATTGTCGTTGAGGTGACGTTTACGGGCTGGGATGGCCACCTCTGCCGTGAGTGGGCGGCGGTAACCTGGCCTGGTAACGCGGCCTCTCATTACAAACGATGATCTGAAGAGACCACCGCCTCGCCTGCCTCGTCCTGCCCCGCCCACCGTTCGTCTGCCTCGTCCTGCCTCGCCCTTCCTGCCCTACCCACCCTCCTCTGTCCTCCTCAGTCTCTTCTTCCTTTGCTGCCCCATCTTCATCTTCCCTTATCCTACTTCTTCCTACCGTGATCCTTCCTTACCTTTCATCCTTCTCCATTCCACATAGCACCGCCCCGCCCCGCCCCGCCTATACCCTGTAGTGAAGGGGCATGGTTGGCTGTCCCTCAAGTACCTCTATACCTTGGTCTGTGTTGTGGTGGGTCATGTCTGCCACCATCCTGGAAGTAATGAAGGCCTTGTCGGGGCGGTGATGTCGGTGAATGGCGGAGAGAAATGCTAACGACCGCTGATGTAATGTTGTAATTGTGACCGTCGGCGAGCGGTGCGTTGCCTTCCGCTGTTTCCATTCGGGGCAGCACCTGTAATGGCGTAATTGGGATAATAACGCCAGGAGTCACGAGACGTGCCTGTGGGACTGACGCTGATAGTGAAAGTGGAAGGAGGTGGAGGCGGAGCAGGAAGGTGGTGGTGGTGGTGGTGGTGGTGGTGGTGGTGGTGGTGGTGGTGGTGGTGGTGGTGGTGGTAGCAGTAGTAGTAATAGCATAGCAAGGGAGGGTTAGTTCCAAGAAGAGGGCAGGCAGGTGGCGGAGCGATACAGTGGAGGTGCCTCTTCCCCCTCCTCCTCCCTTTTCTCCGCTCCTTCAGTCCTAACTCATCCTTGCCTTAATTAGAAATGCTGTGTTTTAATTACTATAGGAATTCTTAGCTATGAGGAAGGCAGGGAGACCTAACGGGATGAAGACTCGTGCGGGAATGACAAGCAGACTGGCGTGTGTTGGCCACTCCACTACCATCAACCTCGTTCTTGTTCATCTCATACAAGATGACTTACAGTGTGAGGACTTAGTGTGTAAAAGATGAAATTCTTATGGTGATTTGTTGTCCCGTGGATATGTTGTGAGGAGAGCGAGGGTGCGTGATGGGGGCGGGCGGTGGCGCCCTCGCGCGGCGCGGGTCTCAGGACAGCCAAGGCCCCGACCCGCCGCTTATAACTGTCCGTGGCGGGGCGGAGGACTCAGTCCGTCTCAACGGCCCCCACGTCTCGCACACGCTCCTTCCTCCGCTGGGACGCCAGTCAGGGATAGCCTTCACCCCGGAGTGTCCCTCGCAGTCCCAGGGCTCGTGACACCAGCTGCTGCTGCCCGAGTCACCGTGCCCTTAGCGGAGCGACCAAGGAGAGGGGCGAGGCGTGTGTTTGGTGCTTGTGGACTTTGTTTTGGTGATTTGTGCCTGTGTATACCCAAGGGATAACACTGCTGTGTCAACGCTGCGCCGCACAGCAAGACCAGCCACAGCGTGCGGAGGTGAAGGTGTGGAGACAGTGCTGCAGGAGGAAGGCCCAAACCCAGCGGCCAGCCCTGCTTAGAGGTGTGTGCTGTTCTTCCGTACACTCTTTCACTCACATACACACATCCAGATTACACTCTCATCATGTACGTGTGCAACAGTGTCACTTCAAATGTTCACAGTAATCATCCTCAATTATACACTTCAATAATTTACATTTTGTACCGTAACGTTTGAACACTTTCATGCGTTAATAATCAGTAATCGTCAGGTTGACTAATATTCTGAGTTTCAAGAAAACTTCAACGCCTTACAAAAAGTGATCCTATGATTCGTCACGCGCCCGCTTTGTGAGAAGAACCAGTGTGCTGCGCCCTACAGGTGGGGGCGGCGGGGCAGCAGCAATGCAAAGGAAAACTGGCCCACCTGTCCCGAGGTGACTTTTTATTCCACTCGGGATCCCATTCCTCCCTCCCTCTGTCCTGTCTGTTGAATTTTGGGTAATCGTCACTCGAACTCTCACGCTGTGGGTAGCGAGGGTGGGCGGAGGACAGCAGGGCATTAGGACGGCAGGCATTCCCAGGCAGGGGACAGACGGTGTGTTCCAGGCAGAGAAGCAGAAGACGGCTCGGCACACTTGATATGGTTTGCGTCTCAAGGCGATCCAGTGTAGGTTATCCCTGGCTGCTGGTGCCTTGGTTGCCTGACCACTTCTCCCACCCAACGCCGCGCCCCCAGACCCACGCCCACGGCCCTCACGAACCACACCCACGCCAAACTGTGTTCTCACGCTGTCCATTTGAGACCCACAAAATGCTTTCAACAATTAGTACATAATAGTAGTAGTAATAATAGTAATAGTAATGATGGCAGTGTGTTGCTCCCTAAAACTATCTTGTGAATCGGAAATAAATAAAATGTTCCTGACGGGGCCACAGTAGTGAATGTGACAACAGCGCTACCGGGCGGACGGACGCTAGCGGGGCAGACCAGGTTTTGAAGCCCGCCAGGTTACCCCACGAGCCAGCAGGTGTCCAGGAATGAATGGGACGGGGCTGATCCGAACCTCCTGCGGTGCACCGTGTGGCGTGTTCTGACGACGTGATTGTGGCGAGGGAAATGGAGAGAGAGAGAGAGATAGTAGGAAAAAATAATTCCCGTCCTTAGTGTCAATGCTTAAGTTTCCTGTTTCTTTAATGTGTTACATCATAAGTCGCATATGTTTCAATGGCGTGGGCATTGAACGTCCGTTTTGTAACTCTTACCGTCCGTTGCTCGCACCTATTTCCGAGATCTCACGTATAAGTCTGAGAGAACGTGTGTTTTACTTCACCTCAAACACCGCTAAGGGACCACAAGTACTCGGCACGTCCCACTGCACACAAACCAATAGTCAAGGAAGAAAAAAAGACAAACAAAGAAAACTCAATCCCTTTAACCCTTCTTTAACTCTATTTAAACTGTACTGAGATACTGTTGATCCTCCTCCCATTAGCAGCGTCGCTCGTGCTTCGTCCCCTCGCCCTTTGAGAGTATCCTAACAGGTGTCTGCGGATCCCCACAACAAAGGTAGATGAGATGCGCGAGAGGCCACGACAGACACAGGGAGCAATGGATCTTTTGTAGCTATGATGGATGAGGTATTGATCGTGAAGGTCTGGAGGGACGTGGGGTGGGCGAGGTGGAGACGTGTGTTGGGACCTTAGACATGAAGAGGCGCCACAACACTAAGAAAAAATGTAAAGAAGAAACACAACCTCCTCATACTAACTCTTACTTTTTTTCTCTATCATATGCTGGGGAAGACAATGTATAGAAAATTAGGAATATATAGAAGGCAGTATAGACCAAAAAAATCACAAAAGGTAGAAGGAAAGAAAGAAGACAAACTGGATGTCCTTGAGAAATTTTCGTTTTATCTAATATTACAAGACGATGAGCGACTCGTATTCTCAGCAGAGATAAATAACCTCCATAAGAGATCAAGGAATAATCTAACAAACTACCTCCACCACATACTTTATACAGCCTTGAATAATGAATAACAAGATGAAGGTAAGACTTAGAGAACGATCTAGCATAGGGAGCCAACCATGTACTCCATAAACAAGTGAATCCTGAGCCGTGATATGTGAGAGGCAGGTGTGTGAGGGTGGGTGAGGACAGGTGTGCTGGGGGAGTCATGGGGGAATGGCAGACACCCAGCATTCTTGAGAGCCAGGTAACGCCAAGCAGGTAGCGACCAGGTGATTACAGGTGATGAGAGGATGACTTTGAATGTACAAATGAAATAAAGAGAGAAATCGAAGAATAAAAGGAGAAGCGATCGTTAACTGATAAGAGGAAAAGATTCAGCGTTAGAAAACAGTGACGCAAGATGAAAGAGAGAGGGAGGATGAGATAAAAAAAAAGAGAAGGAGGGAGGAAGAAAAAGGCGCGAATATCATGAGAGAAGTAGTTTGCGAAGGTGACAAGATGATGTAGGAGTGTAAAGATGTCTGGATAATAGAGGAGGAGGAGGAGAGGGTGAGAAAGGCAGATGAGAGAAGAGGAGCTTATCTTCTTCTTCCTCCTCCTCCTCCTCCTCCTTCTCTACTCTTCCTCTCTTCCTGCTCCCTTAAGCCTACTGACTTGGTCCTGCGGTCACCCCATGAGTGCTCTCTCTCTCTCTCTCTCTCTCTCTCTCTCTCTCTCTCTCTCTCTCTCTCTCTCTCTCTCTCTCTCTCTCTCTCTCTCTCTCTCTCTCTCTCTCTCTCTCTCTCTCTCTCTCTCTCTCTGTATTTTGATCGTATTGTTGTTTTTATATGTTATTTTCATCCTTATGCACTATTTTTCTGTTTACATCCGTCTGTAAATCGGCGAAAAATGTATGTGAATATATATAAGACGAGGGTTTATTTTTCGTATTATCAGAACGTTGCCCCTTTTTTTCTTCTTTTTTCTTGACCTTTTCTTTTCATTTTTTTTTATATGCGCATTACGTGTCATGCTTTTTTTTTTTTGTTGTTGTTGCTGCCGTTTGATAATATGGTATACGTAAGTACATAATAATATATATATAAGGAAAATGTATGTATATATAAAAAAACAACAACCTTACCTTTTACATCAGCATAAATTACACGGCATTTACCTGAACACAGCCGAGGAACACGAACAGAACAACAGGAAGGAACAGAGTCAATAACACATAACACAACACAACATAACATAACATGACATAACAAGCATAACACGGAACAAGAAAAATTTTGTAAACAAGTTGAATCACCTTTTCCTAAATTATGTTTATGTGTGTGTGTGTGTGTGTGTGTGTGTGTGTGTGTGTGTGTGTGTGTGTGTGTGTGCATTAAGCACCTGCAGCTCCTGTGTGTTGTCGAGGGTGTCAAGGTTACCGGGGCGGGGCAGGGGCTAGGTACACACACACACACACACACACACACACACACACACACACACACACACACACACACACACACACACACACACACACACACACACACACACACACACACAAAGTAACAATCATTCCTACACTCACAAACAAACAAATAAACAGACACACAAACAACCCCACAACAGTCCCTCAGGTGAACAGAGACAGGTGAGACGGGGGCAAGGCAGGTGGCGGTGACGGGTGAAATAAACAGACAGATAGACAGAAGAGATAGACAGGTAGTGAACAGACCAGACAGAGAGGTGGACAAACAAGATGTGTAAAGGACAGGTTGGGTACGTGTTTATAGCCTCGATCCAAGAGTTAGGTAGACAGATAAAGAGATAGACAGACAAACAGATAGACAGATAGACCAGTGCATTTGATTCTCTTTCTCTACCCTTCCTTTACCTCCTGCGGTCACTTCATTCAATCTGGTGAGTTAAGTTGCAGTTCTCAACACACACACACACACACACACACACACACACACACACACACACACACACACACACACACACACACACACACACACAAGGACACACGATTTATCTTGAATACTGAAAGAGTTGATATAATCTAATCTATTAATGTTTGAAATACGAAGCAATTTATCTGCTGTTAGGGAAGGTGATGAGGCAAAAGGTGTGTGTTGGCAGACTGGACAGAATTTGGCAACACTGTAGAAAGGTAGAGAGAGGGGAGGGGGAGGAGTGTGTGTATGTAGTACGTGTGTGTGTGTGCGTACCCGTTTCAGGTGGCATGTCTGAGTGGGTCACCTGCCCTAACAGAATCTCTCAGGTAAAGGTGGTGGTGGTGGTGCTAGCCCGAGAGAGAGAAAAAAAAGATAGAGAAGAGAAAGACTAACATTTGAAACATCACCTAAAGATTACTACAATTTCAAAGACCACCTACAAGTTACTAAATTACCTCACCTCCAGGAACCTAACTCAACTTCCTCCCGCACTCAGCCTTGCATAACAGCAACAACAACCTAACGAGCTGTGATTACTTAGTTCTTGTCACAGGAAGGTGTTATGAATGAGGTCCAACAATGACGATACTGACCACTTACTAAACACAACCTTCATATAATATAATGTAACCTTATGAGAGTCTCCCGTGTGTGTGTGTGTGTGTGTGTGTGTGTGTGTGTGTGTGTGTGTGTGTGTGTGTGTGAGAGAGAGAGAGAGAGAGAGAGGCGCCGTGGTGTCTGGGGAGGAGAGCGCCTGACTGTGGGTGAGTTGGGTGGTGACCGTGCTGTGTCTGGTATGTGGGTGCACGTACTCTCGTACCCGTGGGCTTACCTGTACGTACTGTACGTACTTACCTGCCCGGAAGCAGAACCATAAGGGGCCGGGAAGGGGTCAGGTGTGTGTGTGTGTGTGTGTGTGTGTGTGTGTGTGTGTGTGTGAGTGTGTTGCGTTTAAAGACAAAAGGTGAGGTTTTTCATGAAATTGTGCAATATATTCTTTTTTCTGTTTTTTTTTTTTTTTCTCTCTCTCTCTCTCTCTCTCTCTCTCTCTCTCTCTCTCTCTCTCTCTCTCTCTCTCTCTCTCTCTCTCTCTCTCTCTCTCTCTCTCTCTCTCTCTCTCTCTCTCTCTCTCTCTCTCTCTCTCTCTCTCTCTCTCTCTCTCTCTCTCTCTCTCTCTCTCTCTCTCTCTCTCTCTCTCTTTCTCCTTTTTACTTTTTACTTTTTTCCTCAAATAAAATGTAGGGCGTCAGGAGGGAGAAAGAGAAATAGAGAGAGAGAGGCTGAAGGTAAGAGGCGAAGTCAGGTTATAGGGAACCATCAGGAAGCTTTCGTCAGCAGTGTTAGTAGACCGAAGGACGTGGCTTGAAGGTAGAGTTTAAAAGGACATCTTGATACGTGGGATTAATTAAAACTTTTTCATACGTTTCAATAACTTGATCTTGACAGCAGAGCAAGGTATTATTCACGTGCAAATTAGGTGATTGTATCGACACTTTTACAATTAGTGATCCTGTTGGCAACGCAGCACCTCGCACGATGTTCTTGCTGCTGCTGATGATGATGATGGTGGTGGTGGTGGTACTTCCTGATCAAGGTTGTGCTGCGTAACGCCTCGCTTATGCATATTTTTTTTTTTTTTTTTATATATATGTAGCAAGATTGATGATGTTCACTAATAGTACCCAACCTACCAAGCGACTTTACTATACTTTTTTTTTTTTTTTTTTTTTTTTTTTTTTTATACTTTTTGTCTTTATAACTGATACAAATACTTGATCTTGGCTTTGATATTACTGTTTTTTTTTTGGTAAACGTGGCCAGAATAGCAACACAGTTCTATATTTGGAAGATGAATTAACATGCTTGATACGCCACTAGGGTGTGTCAGGGTGTGTTGGATGCGTGGTGTAGAGTAGATGAGAGAGTTAGTATAGTATCAGCAGCATCACCCTTAACCCTCTCACCTTCGCACTCCCTCACACCCTCACACCCTCACTCACTCACTCACCCACTCCCTCATCCCGTCACCTAACCTCAGGAGCTCCTCGTTTCCGCCTCGCTTCTCCAGGTACTCGGTGACATCACGTTAAGGTAGATTTTTTTTTCTAGTAATAAATTATTCCCTCCTTGCCTCTTGTACCCGAAGAAGAAGTAAGGGAAGGATGAGAGAAGAAGGGAGGGAAGGAAAGCGAGGGAAGGATGATAAAAAAATGGA
This sequence comes from Cancer borealis, assembly GCA_036785275.1. Classification (NCBI taxonomy): domain Eukaryota; kingdom Metazoa; phylum Arthropoda; class Malacostraca; order Decapoda; family Cancridae; genus Cancer; species Cancer borealis. The sequence goes on along the minus strand of JAXIVD010000759.1, from coordinate 17,561 downwards.
GGGAAGGATAGGGTGGGATAGAAGGAGAGAGGGAAGGAAGGAACGAAAGACAAGAGAGGGAAGGAAGGAGGAAAATATGGGAAGGAAGGAGGAAAGGATGGGAAGGAGAGAAGGAAGGAAGTGAGTGAAAGAAGGAGATATTACAGGAGAGGGAAGGAAAGAAGAGGATAGAAGGGAGGAGAGAAAGAAGGGGTGGGAAGGAGGGAAGGAAGGATAGGCTGGGAAGGAAGGAAGGATAGGGTGGGAAGGATGCGTGGCAGGTTTACGAGGGAGCCTTACCTGTGACAGTGTGTTACTATATATAGGAACCTTACCTAAGGGGCTCCCAGGACACTAAGGTCAAGTTAGGTTAAGGTTAAGTTAGTTTAGGTTAGTAGTAGTGGTGATGGTACACAAAAGTTAGGTAAGGTAAGGTTAGATAAGGTTAGTGGGAGTGATAAGTTAAGTAAAGTAATGTTAAGTTAGATTAAGTCAGTAGTGGGGGCGGTGAAAGTCCAGATTAATTAGATAAGTTTGGTTAGCTTAGTGTCAGTGGTGGTGGTGGTGGTTCAGAGAAAGTTAGGTTAGCTAGGTTATCTTAAGTTAGGAGTGACAGCTGGAAAGTTAGCAGAAGTTAAGTTAGGTTAAGTTACTAGTGGTTGTAGTGGCGGCAGCACATAAGAGGGTGACGTCACAAGGAATTTTGAGTAACTAACAAACACAGCGGATATCCTGCGATGTCTATTAGGACCCAAGAAGAATCCTAGTCTGGGCGTGGATTGGCTGGCAGGGTGTGTGTGTGTGTGTGTGTGTGTGTGTGTGTGTGTGTGTGTGTGTGTGTGTGTGTGCAGGGACTAACATTTTTTTTTTATACATTTGCCTCTGCCTCTTCTTTTATATTGTTTATCCTTTCTCCTTTTTTCTATCTATGTTCCCAACGCGTGTGGAGGTCGCGCCTTGAGTCGAGCCCAAGGCGTCTTAGCGTCAGGGTTTTGGGGGAGAAATGCGAGTTGAAGGTCGTGTTGAATGACTCCTAATTTACTGCCTCGTTAATAAGTAGCAGCGTACGTGAGTGAGTCAGCAAATTGCATCAACACGCCCCCACACCACAGAGAGAAAGAGATAGATAGATAGAGAGAGAGAGATAAATAGATAGATAGAGAGAGAACCCTCCATTATATTTATTTTGTTCTTGAGTACTGTATCTACCTTTGTACTGACGTGTGTGTGTGTGTGTGTGTGTGTGTGTGTGTGTGTGTGTGTGTGTGTGTGTGTGTGTGTGTGTGTGTGTGTGTGTGTGTGTTGGTGCGTAGTACAGGTGTAAGGAAGGACAGGTGTAGTATATGGTGACAGACGTGATGAGTGTGAGCAGGTGTGTTACGTGAGAAAGAGAAGTTGGTGATGTATGAGACAGACAGGTGTGTAGGGAGGGTTGGAAGCGTAGCGGACAGGTGTGGTATAAAAGAAAGGACAGATAGGTTAGGACAGACAGGTGTAGATGAACAGGTGTGGAGAAACAGGTGCGAGTGAAGGCGGGGCGACGTCAAACACACCTCAAGAAACATTAACAGGATGTCCCCTTTTTTTGCGAGTCACCCCCAACCTTCAGAGGGAACCGAGCTCTTCCGGTATAAGCATCATCCTTTTTTGTACTCCTCAAACCCCCTGGTGGCGGCCATTAAGCTAAGGTTTTTATTATAAACTTGCATAACATTTACTCTAAGAACACCTCGCTTTCGTAACCTTAAACTATCTTATCTCTTTTTATCATTATTTTCCTCTTCTTTCTTCAATTCAAAATTTACCTTAAATCTCCTACCTAACCCTTTCTAACCTTGACATACCTTCCCTTCACCACCTTCGTCTTTCATCAGCCTCTAGCTTTTCGATAGCAGTCTTGATCCTAAACATACATACCTACCTTTCACCTATACTACCCTCACCTGTGTACCTTACTTGTGCATTCCCTTCGCTTCACCGCCTTCTTCGTCCTTCCTCGGGAGTCACATGGCCTCCTCACCAGCTGAATCTGTATGGTCAGGGTGTGAGGTATTTTTTTTATACGTTGATGACCCTTGTTACCTTGATCCCCGGTGACCTGCAAGCCTGTGGAGTTCTGCAAGGTCTTCATGCATCAGTTGGACGTGGAAAAGGAAAGGAGAGGTGGTCAAAAGAGAGAAGAGGAGGCGGTCAGTACGAAGGAAGATTATGGAAAAGAGGAAAGATAGGAAGTTAGGAAAATGGTAGGAAAGAAGATTAAGGAAGAGGAAATGTATTTAAGAAAGGGAATAAGTGGGATGTGTTTTTATTATAGCTTAGAATAAATTGCAGGTTTAAAAATTATTGTATATTTTTTTATTGTTGCCATTATCTTGATTGTCATTGTGGTTTTCCGTGTCATTACAGAACGTGTTGAAGATGAAGAATAATTGAAATACACACACACACACACACACACACACACACACACACACACACACACACACACACACACACACACACACACACACACACACACACACACACACACACACACACACACACACACACACACACACACACACACACACACACACACACACACACACACACACACACACACACACACACACACACACACACACACACACACACACACACACACACACACACACACACACACACACACACACACACACACACACACACATACACACACACACACCGAAATTTTCAATCAAGCTTAAGAAAACAAAAAAAGCTAACAATGAAATGTTTACAATGCAAGCACGAACACACACACACACACACACACACACACACACACACACACACACACACACACACACACACACACACACACACACACACACACACACACACACACACACACACACACACACACACACACACACACACACACACACACACACACACACACACACACACACACACACACACACACACACACACACAATGAATAAATGAAGAAAGATTATCAACACAAGATTCGCTTTAAAAAAAAAAAAAAACTGAAAACCTTAACAAAAATTAAAAATTCAACAAAGATAGAAAGAACACATTTAATAGTAAACTAAAAAAAGAAAAAAAAATACAACATCACCATTTATCCCACAAGAACAGAAAATCATAAACGATAAAACCAGGCAAGAGGAACAAGGTAAAGGGTTAAGTTAATGAGACACACAGGTAGATACAGATGCTGAAGGGAGATAATAAATGCTGGGGACAGGTGGGCATCAAGAGGAAGGAAAGAGTTGTCTGCCTGGGTCGTGATGAGGTATGAGGGGCGTGGATGATGGATGAGCAGCCACCCTAACGCCCAGAATTACGAGTGTCTGATGGATGAATGGCGAGGAGGATGAGAGACAAGGCTGAGAGTACATAGAGAAGGAGTTTGAGGGATAGGTAAGGTGTGTGTGTGTATATATCCTGGTGGGTGTGTGGCGTGTGGATGATGGATGATGATGTGTTTCTCCCTACAGACCACATAACATTACGGGTGATGGATGGATGGATGAATGGAGAGAAGGATGAAGGATAAATAAGGAGGTTGAGAATAGACTCAAATAACATAACAGAATAAGTACTAAAATATAACAAAAATAAGTTTACAAATTCACAAAAGTCAGCAGAAAGAACTTCAATATCAACACTAATTTTAGCTTCCTCGCCTTAATGATGTAAGATAATCACCAATTAGTTAACGGAGACTTAATTGCTTCATTAGACTTTACAATACATGCGTAGGAGTAATGAGTGGGTGGCGGGGAGAGGGTAGAGGAGATGGAGAGAGGGGTAGCGAGCGGCAGGCGAGGTGAGGTAGTGAGGCAGCTGTGTGTGTGTGCGTGTGTATCTGTCTGTTTGTAATCGTGTTGCTGATTAACACCTAAACGAAGTAGTGCTCCATTGACTGTCTAACATACACACACACACACACACACACACACACACACACACACACACACACACACACACACACACACACACACACACACACACACACACAGGGAATGGCGTTAATGGCGTTCTTTCATGGTCATTAATACTGAGATGGAAAGGCTGCCTCGTATCATCTCTGGGACATCCTCGCGGTAATTTACTTTTTTGTTTTCTTAAGCCGAATAATTAGTTTGTTTTTGCGTCGCCTCGAAGGTCAAGAGCAGGTGGATAATCATGATTCTGCGGTGGATCAGCGGCGGTGGAGTGTATACAGTGTGTGGGATTAGGTGTGGCGCTTCTTTCTTCCCTCTCCTTTTTTTTTCCTCTCTTTTTTTTTCTCTCAATTTTTTTTATCTCTCGCTTGGTGTAGCTTCCTGTGTGTGTGTGTGTGTGTGTGTGTGTGTGTGTGTGTGTGTGTGTGTGTGTGTGTGTGTGTGTGTGTGTGTGTGTGTGTGTGTGTGTGTGTGTGTGTATGTGTGTGTGTGTGTGTGTGTGTGTGTGTGTGTGTGTGTGTGTGTGTGTGTGTGTGTGTGTGAGTGTGAGAGATAGATAGATAGAGAGACAAATATGCAAATCGTATTAATTTGCACTGAAAAACACACACACACATACACACAAACAAACACATACACACACACAAACAAACAAAACAAAACAAAACAGGTCTAAATAAAGCAAGGGATCAATAAAAAAAAACAGGTAATCACGTGTTTTATGTCCCTGAGGACTGACAGAGTCGTCTCGTCGTTGCCAGGGTCGTCTCTCCTTTTTTTCTTTCTTTTCTTCTCTCTCTCTCTCTCTCTCTCTCTCTCTCTCTCTCTCTCTCTCTCTCTCTCTCTCTCTTCTCTCTCTTCTCTCTCTCTCTCTCTCTCTCTCTCTCTCTCTCTCTCTCTCTCTCTCTCTCTCTCTAAATGGCCCTAAAGTACTTTTTTCCGTCATTTTTTGTAGCTAGGAAGGTGTGTTTTAACCTTGGGAAACAATATTTTTTTGTTTTGTATTTATATTTTTTTTCTATGTTCTGTTTTGTCTCGTCTTTATTTATTTTTTCTTTTCTGTTCGTTTTTTTTGTTTGTTCTCTTGGCTTCACTTTTCCTTATTCGTGTTCTAGTTTTGTTCTTCTTTTATTCCTTCCATTCTTAA
>JAXIVD010000759.1:0-2500 GCA_036785275.1 Cancer borealis | reverse complement strand
TTGTGCAGCGTGTTATGAACGAGCTGCCCTCACCGCCCAGGGCTACCCCACCGCCGAGGCTGGCAGGGGACGGGCAGGGGACGCCTTGTGACGCCTGTCTTGATGTCTGTGTGCCGTATGGAGGAGCGGGAATCCCTGTGTTCAGCAGACTATAACCTCCTGCTGATGCTGCCGCTGGAGCCTCGTGTCACGTGGAATAAGTTGCACAGATGATTCCTGGTGACGGGAAGTGGCCCAAATAACACACAAGACATACTTTCTCCTTTAGAGAGATCATTTCTTTTTACATTCAAGTTTTCTAAAATGAGGTAAATATAGAAGCACTGAAAGGAACGAACGTGGTTTCTGTACTATCAAAGAACTAAAGGAAGGTGATCGTTACAAATATCAATACTCACACACCTACACCACCACTACCACCACCACCACCACCACCACCACCACCTCGAATCAGACCAAAGCAGATACACTCAGATCCTTCTTCCTACCTACTATAGTCCTTCTGTGTTTAACTATATTTTTACTACATACTTACACACTTAATCATGCCCTCCGTTCCTCACACCCTTACCTTCTCCCTTGCCTCTATCCGTTACCCTCTCCCTACCTCCCTGCCTTCCTCTCCCTCCCTCTAGCCCTTACTCTAACTCTCTCCCTGCCTCCCTGCCTCGCCCGGCCTTGGGGTGTTTAGCACGATAACAAATACAGGTGAGGGACGGTGTCAAGGCGACTCTGGTGGGAACACGTGAAAGGAGGGAAAAAAAAAAGATTCTTGCCGTAACACTGAACACACAAACATGGAATTAGATACTGTAATGGAAGGAAATCAAATCACTGTTGATCTTAAATGTTTGTAAATGTTTTTGTTTTTTTTGTATTATGGGTTCCGGTTTGACATTTGAATCTTATGTGTCATGTGTTGTGTTGTGTTGTGTTGTATTGCATGTTGTTCTTAATTAACTGTTGAATACATAACTCTCTCTAGGACAATTCTATCACCTCTTCCTCCTCTTACTTCTCCTCCTCCTCCTCCTCTTCCTCCTCCTTCTCTTCCTCTTCCTGCTAACATGAGGCTTTTAATTGACGCTTCAAACGTTCATGAAACATAAATTACCCCCGCTGGAGTGAGGCAAAGGAGGAGAAGGAGGAAGAAAAGAAAGAAGAAGAGGAAGAGGAGAGAGAAGAGGAGGAGGAGGAGGAGGAGGAGGAGGATGCACAGGTGGTAGCAATTCTCTAGCACGACTTCAGGATTAATTATGGAGTGGACGAGACGGTGATGGTTTGTGGTAGTGGTGGAGGAGGTGGAGGTGAAGGTGGAGGTAGCTGTGGTAGTAGGTGGAGGTGGGGTGGAGGTGAAGGCCATTCGCGTCACCTCTCGTGGGGCGTCACCAAACAAACGTAAACAATACTGCATTTGTACGCGCTTGTGCCTCCGTCATGCTGAGTTAGGTACGTTGTTCCATCGTCACGGCCTTCGTCAGCACCTTGCATAACGAGGAAGGGAATAACAGAACCAAGAAAAAGAAGAAGAAGAAGAAAGAGGAGGGTTGAGGATGGGAATAATAGAATGAAGAAGAAGAGGACGGAAAGGAAGAAGGATAAGGATGAAGAAGAAGAGGATGAGGATGAGAAACAGTATAACAGAACGAAAAAGAAAACGAGGAAGAGGAGGGGAGGATAAGGCAGAGGAAGAAGAGGAGGAAAAAAGGGGAAGACTTGTGATGTTTTTGCAAATAGTTACCAAGGGTTTGTTATCACCTTCCTTGCGACCCCCGACAATCCTATACAATCCTCACACGCTACCTGTTACTAACTCTATAACTCACCTTTCTACTCCCCCTCCACCCATTCACCCATCAATCCAACCACCCTCTACCACCACACTCTTCCACCCACCCTCCACCCATAGGCACAGCAACCGTAAAACTCCTCGCCTCCAACAGGTGAAGGTCGTTGCGTAATATTAATTCGCGGGGCCATAAAATGTCTTAAGTAAAAACAGCAACATTAATCACAAGCTGTCGTAGTGTATGTGTGAGAGTGGTGTTGGGAAGTCTTTGTTCCGCGAGAGAGAGAGAGAGAGAGAGAGAGAGAGAGAGAGAAGAGAGAGAGAGAGAGAGAGAGAAGAGAGAGAAGTGAGGAGATAGAGAGAGAGAGAGTGACAGAGAGAGAGAGAGAGAGAGAGAGAGAGGAGAGAGAGAGAGAGAGAGAGAGGAGAGAGAGAGAGAGAGAGAGAGAGGAGAGAGAGGAGAGAGAGAGAGAATAGGACATATGAGTACAAAAAGTAGGAAGAAGTAGAGAAAAAATGGTGGAGTAATAGAATAGGTAGAATAAAGTAACAGGTAAGTAGTAGTAGTAGTAGTAGTAGTAGTAGTAAGTAGAGTAGTAGTAGTAGTAATATAATTAATATTAGTAGTATATAGTTGTAATATTGTAGGAGGAGGAGGAGGAAGATTACATAGCATAACAAACAGCAAGAGACAGTAGCAGTCGGAAGAAG
>JAXIVD010000758.1:102500-123071 GCA_036785275.1 Cancer borealis | reverse complement strand
GGGATTATGGCATTTAAAGGTAAATATGAGTCAACAGACCTATTGTTAAGCATACTAAAATTTGACCTTTTAATGAAATATTTCATAACGTTAACCATATACAAAAATGTTAATGATAACGATCCCAACAATGTAATATTCAGTGTGTTCCACCATAGTCAAGGTACCAGAGGAAATCATCGTAATTTGATATGTCCACAACCAAGAACAACCCTTTATAAGTTTTCAATACACTGTATTGGTCCTAAAATTTGGAATACATTACCTGATCACATAAAAAAATTTTGTAATTTCAATATATTCAAAAGTAGTGTAAAAAAAATTTTTATTTAATATTCAAAGTCAAGACTAGAGATTAATACTGAAGCCTCATAATTCCTTTGTATAGATAAAATGCTGTAGCTTCTCATTAGAATAATATTTATCATTAGGATGTTGATACTTAAGGAAGTAGTGCAATAATATTATTTATTTTTGTATAGAATAATATAAGGTTGACCTGCCCTCTGAATTAATTTAGTTTATATGTGTATTATTTCTCTGTCCGCTAGGGAGCTTCGGCTCACCGGGCTAATACCCTGATACTCATATGATATGATATTACCCTTATGTAAATCTGTTATTCTGGGCAATAAACAAACAATCAATCAATCAATCAATCAACTACCACTCTTCATACACCTAACGTAAGTCTTGGCAAGGTATTCTCTGAACAATTACTTGCTGAGGTTTAACGCGACGATACCACTCTGTCTCGGTACTATGCCAGAATCATTCCGAAAGATCAGATCATTCATTCCCCTTTTTTTCTATTACTAGGAAAAAGTTCTTATGAGGCTATTCAAATTGCATAAACTTTCTGATGATGCCACTTGGGCTGAAGTTCACCATATAGTATTGCCAATCAATTTGAGAGAGACAGTCATGGAGATCGCTCATGGAGAACAAGCCGGTCACCTAGGAATTAAGAAAACTTGACAAATTACTCAATGATTTTTACTGGCCAGGATTTAAAAAAGACGTAACTTCAATGATAAATTCATGTCACACTTGCCAGGTTATGGGAAAAACCTAACAAAAATATTCCTCAGTACCCCCTCCAACCTATCCAAGTGCCTGAGGAACCTTTTCAAAAGATCATCATTGACATCGTTGGCCCATTGCCCAAAACTAGGAGAGGAAACCAATACATCCTCACTATTATGTGTCCAACCACCCGATACCCTGAGGCTTTCCCACTTAAAAACATTACAGCCAAAACAATTGCGTCAAAACTCACTCAACTGTTCACTACCTATGGCATACCTAGGGGAATTCAAAGTGACCGCGGCACAAATTTCACGAGCGATCTCTTTGCAAGCTCTGGCAGAGCTTGGAATCATACAGACTCTATCTACGGCATACCATCCTCAATCACAAGGTGCTTTGGAGAGATGTCACCAGACCCTTAAGGCACTTCTCCGCAAGTTTTGTCATGACCAGGACCAAGAATGGGACGAAACCTTACCCTTCGTGCTATTCGCCATACGGGAGACACCCAACGAGTCCCTTGGTGTTTCCCCCTTTGAGCTATTGTTTGGTCGTAAGGTTAGGGGGCCACTTAATTAAGGTAATCAAAGACAGATTGCTTAATAACCCTACCGACAAACTTGTCACAATCACTCAATATATTGAAAAACTTAAGAATACTCTCGATCAAGTCTGCTCATTAGCTAGAAGCAATCTCAAACAAGCTCAAGGGGTAATGAAAGGACATTTTGATAGCAAAACTAAAGTAAGAACATTCAATGAGGGTGACTAAGTCCTTGCTTTCATTCCAGTTCACCCTTACAAGCTAAATACCATGGTCCTTATACCATCAGTAAGAAGGTCAGTGACAATAACTTTATCATAAACACTCCCGACCCCCGTAAAAGCACTCGGCTAATTCACATTAATCTACTGAAATTGTATTAGAGTAGACCTAACCTTGCACCTGATTCAAATAAAGTGCCAGCTTGCATAATTTCTGTATCTGAAAACACCACCACACTTGTCACTGGTACAGATTGTGATAAAAATTCCACCATTCTAAGTCATCTAGGAGATTACAAGCCTCGCCGGCTTGTCTCGACTCAAGGCTGAGTGAAGCAGCCCCAGGCAGTTGCGAGGTGAAGTAGGAACCTGGTTTTATTTTATAGTCAGTCAAATCTAGATAGCTGAAGTGTTCCTACTCTCCCGAGGAATTAGCAGTACACCATCTCCTGCCTGTTTAAATGAGTAACCAACCAACATTCGATCCAGTGATTCGACTACTCATTAATTGTACATATTAATATTTGTTCATACTGTACCTGGTGGTGAAACTCTCATATTATTCTTGTGTTATTTCTGTTGTCTTGTGTTATTTTCAGGGATAATAATTTCATTTTCTTGTGTTCCTGTTGTTCAATTTAGTTATCTTAAGTATTATCATTCACTTTAGTCATAACCTATTTGTATATTGTCTCAAGGCAAGATCAGCGTCTTCATTTTCTTGGCACAGATGGTGTGTTTCTGTGTTTCTCTCTTAAAGGATTAAATTATTGTTGGTAATTACTTTTCTCTGCATCACCTATTATTGTTTCGGGCGTTTCAATCTCTTTAACGTATTCTTCTAGACAACTCACTGTTCCAGCTCGTAACAGTGACAAATTGGAGTTCTGAGGTCATTCTGAGATTGTATTTAGCGCTAGTTAGACCCCACCTAGATTATGCAGCTCAACTTTGGTCCCCTTATTATAGGAAGGATATAGGCTCCTTGGAGGCAGTCCAGAGAAAAATGACCTAGATGATTCAGGGGCTGAGAAATTTACCCTACAAAGACAGGTTAAAACGTCTTAATCTCCACTCCCTAGAGAGGAGGGCAAGAGGGAATATGATTGAGTTTTTCAAATGGGTAAAAGGAATTAGTAAGGGAAACTTTGATCAGGTTTTAGGATTTAGTAGTAAGGATAGGGCACGTGGAAACGGGTACAAGCTAGAAAACCTAGATTCAGGACAGAAAGAAGTAGACATTGGTTCACTAACAGAGTCGTGAACGATTGGAATAGGCTGGGTAAACACGTAGTAAGTGCTGAGTCAATAGGTAGCTTTAAAAGACGGTTGGATCAGAGTTTAGATAGGGATGACAGGTGGGATGCCTAAATATTGAATTATTCCAAGGGTGGGGGACAAGGAGCTGCCTCATGTAGGTCATTAACTGGCCTCTTGCAGTCTTCTCATTTCTTACGTTAATATAAAAACAGCACAGCACGTAGCTCACTGTCCAATAGCGTTCAACAGCCCAAGGGCCTGTTTAGCAGGGTGGGGGATGGCAGATTTGGGCTATTGGACTCTATTGGACAGTGAGCACGACGATGTTTTTTTTTTTTTTTTTTTTTTGTGAGGTTGACTGATCCAAGATGGCGGTGCACCCTTTTCGTGGGCACCCTTATCGCCGTAGAAAAAAACTTGCTGATTAACAAATAATAGAGTCTGGAGCAAACATAGAGAAAAACATAAAGGATTGCACATAGCTTTTATCGACCTCGAAAAAGCGTATGACCGAGTCCCAAGGTCAGAAGTTTGGAGGTGCATGAGAAAGAAAGGAGTGAGTGAGAAATATGTGAGGCTTGTACAAGATATGTACAACGATGTTACCTCACAGGTTAACAGCTGTGTTGGCATAACAGATGAGTTTGGTATAAGAGTTGGACTACACCAAGGGTCAGCATTAAGCCCCTATCTCTTTGATTTGATAATGGATGTCATCAGTGAGGAAGTCCGAGAGGATGCACCTTGGTCAATGCTCTTTGCGGATGACATTGTCCTGGTGTGCAAGACAAAGGCAGAGTTAGGAGGAAAACTTTCAAGGTGGAAAAATGTTTTAGAGGACAGGGGTTTCAAGATAAGCAGAACCAAAACTGAATATCTGTGGTTCAATGGTAGAGCAGATGGAGAAGAAATGAGAATGGATGATGAGATCATAAAGAGGGTGCCTGCTTTCAAATACTTAGGCTCGTACGTCGCTGAGAGCGGAGAACTTGATGTTGAAATAAACAACAGAACTTTGTCAGGATGGATTGCATGGAGAAAGACATCAGGGATCCTCTGCGACAGAAAAATAAGTGCAAGATTAAAGGGAAAGTTGTATAAGACGGCTGTTCGATCCGTTATACTGTATGGAAGTGAAGCTTGGGCGGTAAAGAAAACACAAGAAAAAAAAAAGAATGTTATGGAGATGAGAATGCTGAGAGGGATGTGCGGTATAACTAGGAATGATAGAATAAAGAATGAATATATAAGAGGGACAGTGAAAGTTACAGAGATAGGCAAGAAGATGCAAGAGAGAAGATTGCACTGGTACGGCCACGTAATGAGAAAAGATGAAGATTATGTGGGAAGAAAAATAATGAATATGGATGTGGAAGGACATAGAAGAAGAGGGAGACCGAAACTTAGATGGTGGGACAAGTTGAAAGATGATATACAAGAAAAAGTTTTGAGAGAAGAGCAGACGAGAGACAAAGCAGGATGGAAAAGACTAGCGAGGAACAGCGACCCCATATAAAAATGGGAAGAAGCTGAAGAAGAAGAAGAAGAAGAAGAGTCTGGAGCAATTATAGCCGCAGTAAATGCAGTATTTAGATGGCTAGAAAATATGAGGAGATAAAAGATGCCGTAAACTCCTGTGAGCGTGGTGATATTGCATAGATGATAATTTTTTAGTTATTCACAATGCACCTGGATATAAATAAAAAATATTTCGAATAATTTTTTATCCATTTCGAAAGATTTTGACATTCATTTCCGTCGCAAATGCATGTATGATAAGACATCCTCATCAACCCCCAACAATTTTGGGGACCTGTGGGAATGCGGGGTTCTGGGGGGAAGACAAAATATAGTGATTGTCAGTAAGTAGTTTGGTATTTCTGCATGACTACTGCTTCGACGACATCGATATAAATATGAAGTCGTACATACTATACATAGTGTACTCAACACATCTGTGAAGGTTTCAGGCGGTGCTAACCATTATTTAGCTGGTAAAGCATCTTTCAAGTTATGTTTGGTTATGTTATGTGGTAGAATTTTACGTCTGTTTACGAAATAAAATGTCTGCAACCCGTCCAACTCCCTACTTTTGGTCATAGAGAACATTTGATAGCTTCTAAATTAACGTAGGTAAAGATTCGGAAGACGACCCAGTCTGTTTTTTGGACAAAGCAATTATTTCTGATAGAATTTGATGTGTTTTGAATTAATGTGATGTTTGTTTGTTATGCCATGCATTACTTTTTTCCCAAAGGTAAAAATTGCCACAAATAAGTCAGATTAATTCAAAACCATCAAAATCAATAGGAGAAAAATTTCTTTAAGTAAGCATAAACAAACCAAATTAAACCTAACCTACCCTACGCAAACCTAATTAAACCTAACCTAACCTATATGAACAAGTATCTGAGGTTGAATTTGCAGCGCACTATAAAGGTAACACTTAAGATATCGAGTGGGTCATCTTACGAATCTTTACCGGATTTGGTTACGTAAGGTTAGATTTAGTTAGGTTAGGCTTAATTAACGTTACTTTGGTTAGATTAGGTTTAGTTAGGTTTGCTTAGTGTTTCTTAAAGCAATTTTTCTGTTATTGATTTTGATGGTTTTCAATTAATCTGACTTTTTTGTGGCAATTTTTACCTTGGGAGAAAAAAATTGCCCGGCATAACAAACAAACATCAGATTGATTTAAAACACATCAAAATCTATCAGAAAAAAATAGCTTTGTCCAAAAAGCAGACTGGGTCATCTTCCGTATCTTTACTTGAGCCTAACATAACATAACGTAAATTAACCAAACCATAACCTACATTGACAAATAGCAGAACCTTTTTCAAACCAAATTAAACTTTACTTTTCAAAGGTCTCACAGAAAGCATTGAATATCTCACAAACTAAGAATTTGCGACAAAATTTCAATTAAAAAACCTTTTCAAAATGCAACAGGTAATGCAAAAATATAACCCTGAATTCTCTAGGGCACTCAGATCAAAAAATGTAAAATAATATCAGTTATGGTTATGTTATGTTATGTTAGGTTATGGTTAGATTAGGTTTGGTTAGATGCGGTTTAGCTCGGTTAGGTTCGGTTATATAAGCTTTTTATATTTCATTACCCAAAAGTTAGACATTTCACTTGAGTTTGGTTTGAACGAGTTTCTGTTATTTGTCAATGTAGGTCAAAGTTTGGTTAATTTAGGTTATGTTATGTTAGTTTCAGGTAAAGATTCGGAAGACGACCCAGTCTGTTTTTTTGAACAAAGCAATTTTTTTCTGATAGATTTAGATGCGTTTTGAATTAATCTGATGTTTGTTTCTTATGCCTCGTAATTTTTTTTTCCTCCCAAGGTAAAAATTGCCACAAAAAAGTTATTTATTCAAAACCATCAAAATCAATAAGAGAAAAATTGCTTTAAGTAAGCCTAAGAAAACCTAATTAAACCTAACCTAGCCTAAACAAACTTAAGTAAGCCTAACCTAACTAAACCTAACCTTACGTAACCAAACCAGGTTAAGATTTGTAAGATGACCCACTCGATATCTCGTTACCTTTATAATGCACTGCAAATTCAACCTCAGATACTCGTTCAGATAGGTTAGATTAGGTTTAATTAGGTTTGATTAGGTTAGGTTAGATTTAATTAGATTTGCTTAGGGTTACTTTAAAAAAATTTTCTCCTATTGATTTTGATGGTTTTGAATTAAGCTGACTTTTTTTGTGGCAATTTTTACCTTGGGGGGAAAAATAAAAGCATGGCATAACAAACATCACATTAATTCATAACACATTAAAATAGGTTAGATTAGGTTTCATTAGGTTTGCTAAAGTTAGGTTAATAGGTTTGCTTAGGTTTACTTAAAGAAAATTTTCTCTTATTGATTTTGATGTTTTTTAATTAATCGGACTTTTTCGTGGCAATTTTTTCCTTTGGAAAAAAATGCATGGCATAACAAACAAACATCAGATTAATGTAAAACACATCAAAATCTATCAGAAAAAACTGCTTTGTCCAAAAAACATACTGGATTGTCTTTCGAATCTTTACATAGGTTAATTTAGAAGCTATCAAATGTTTTCTACCAAAAGTAGGGAGTTGGATGAATTGCAGACATTCGTAGTGAAGATGTAAAATTCTACCCCATAACCTAACCTAGCACAACTTGAAAGATGCTTTACCAACAAAATAATTGTTAGCACCGCCTGAAACCTTTACAGATGTGTTGAGTACACTATGTATAGGATATACGACTTCATATTTATATCGATATCATTCGAGCAGTAGTTATGCAGAAATACCAAACTACTTTCTGACAATCATTGTATTTTGTCTTCCCCCCAGAACCCTGCATTCCCACAGGTCCCCAGAATTGTTGGGGGTTAATGAGGATGTCTTATTATACATGCATTTGCGACGGAATTGAATGTCAAAATCTTTCGAAATGGATTAAAATTTATACGAAAAGTGTTTTATTTACATCCAGGTGCATTGTGAAGAACTATAACTTTATTAGCTACACTATCATCTACGCATAATCACCATGCTCACAAGAGTTTACGGCTTCTTTTATATCTCCTCACATCTTCTAGCTATCTAAATACTGCATTTACTGCGGCTATAATTGCTCCAGAGTCTATTATATGTTCATCAGCAAGTTTTTTCTACGGGATAAGGGAAACATTGATCAGGTTTTAGAATTTAGTAGTCAGGATAGGACACGTGGAAATGGGTACAAGGTAGAAAAACTTAGATTCAGGACAGATATAGATAGATATTGGTTCACTAACAGAGTGGTGAACGATTGTAATAGGCTGGGTAGACACGTAGTAAGTGCTGAGTCAATAGGTAGCTTTAAAAGACGGTTGGATCAGAGTATGGATAGGGATGACAGGTGGGATGGCTAAGTATTGGATTATTCCAATGGCTCAGACTGGTGGGGGGCTGCAGCTGTTGGCTGTCAGGGTACTGGTGAAACGCTCTCTTACGATGTAAATGAGAATCGAATCTCTCGTGAACAACAGTTGCAGTATGAGCCCTACTGGTCTGTGCCTACTTCACTAGTTCCCATTTGATATGAACATACGATTCTCTGCCAGCACTAGCAGTCAATAGGTAGTTTTAAAAGACGGTTGAATAAGAGTATGGATAGGGATGACAGGTGGGATGGCTAAATATTGGATTATTCCAAGGGTGGAGTACAAGGAGCTGCCTCGTGTAGGTCATTTAACTGGCCCTGCAGTCTCCCCATTTCTTATGTTCTTATAAGGGTGCCCACGAAAAGGGTAAACCGCCATCCTGGATCAGTTAGCTGCTCATCTCAACACGAAAAACAAACAAGCATCGACGTGCTCACTGTCCAATAGCGTTCAATAGCCCAAATCTTGCCCTGGGTCCTTCAGACCAATTCCCTCAGCAGAGGAGAATATTACGCCTTCTCGGGCACCCCTCTTGCACCTGCTCCACAACCTCTCAGCCAAACCACTCAGCCCTAAGATAACAGTAATTTCTTTGGCTGCCCAGGAAGGCTCCATTCCTCATCGCCCACCCACTAACCTCTGTGCACCTCGAACACCCTAATCCTAGAAGGGCCGTCGCTCTCCCAAGCGTCGGCCAAAAACCAAAAACCTCCCCTAGGTGGAATACCCGTTTACAGGAGGTACTCCTTCTCACATCCCTACCACCTTACCCTCTATCCCAATCCGCTCCTCCCCCACCTCAACCTGCTCCTCTCCTACCTCAACCCATTCCTCCCCCACCTCGACCCACACCTCCCCAGCCTGAGCCTCAGCCCCATGCCACACAGCCAGCAGCCCAGCAGCTTTTGCCCTCACTGGGTAGTGCATGCCTTGAGCCTCCTCGGCACCTTCACAGACCCAGCATGCTTCGGATCTCTCCTTATCATCCTTCCTTATGGCATTATGGACAGGAGGGCAGGCGGAACAGGAGACGGCCTGCTCCTGCTAATCCACCAATCCCTCTCTTCTAGCCTTCTCACTATCATTCCCTTCCCCGGGGGCAGACTAGAGTACCTGGGGGCGACTATTACCTTCAACTCAGGGCCTCTTTATATCCTCTTAATGTATAACCCATGCATGGACATCTCCCTTCAGGAGTTCCATCACTTGTTTTCACAGCTTTAATAATGAGTGATTTTAACGCCTATCACGTCTCCTGGGAACCAGCAATACCAACACCACCCCCTTCATCACGCAGGCATCGTTGGTCCTTTAATATGGGAGACTGGGGCTCTTTTCAAATAGAGATTAATTCAATAACACCTACTATCCTCCCTTCACACCCAATTCAATACCTTACGGACACCTAGGTGGACGTAGGGTACCACTTCCACCTCGTCCCTCCCGCTCCTTCCGGGTTTCCTGGTGGTCCCGAAGGTGTGCGGCAGCCTTTCAGGCCAAACGACATGCCTTTAACATGTGGTGTAAAAATCCCATCCCTCCCCTTCGCATACGATTCAGATTTTTAGAGGCCTAATGCAAGCGTGTTATTCTTGATGAGAAACGTTCTGCGTGGGTTTCCTTTTGTGCTTCCCTGTCTTTTTCTTCCATAGTCTCCCAGGCTTGGTCTTTCTTCAGGAAGGTGGTTCACCCTCAACCCCCTATCACCTTCCCGTTAACTAATAACGGAGTCCTCCTTGCCAATGATGTCCAAAAAGCCGAGTTTCTCGCCTCCAGCATACACAATATGTTGTCCCCCCCACCTTTCATTCTTAATTACTTTACTTTATTTATTAGGAAATATGTAATCTGCTTGAATATAACTTCTAGTAGGATCTTGGTTTTTATTCCCAGGATCCTCAAGAGCAATATTCTATGAAAAGTTAAGGTAACAGATAACGTTTCTCTTCGGAACGTGAGTTCAGGGATATAAAAGGTTATGCTGTCGCTGTATTTATTCTTATAATATAATAGTACACCTTGTACTATTTCTTCGGTATGGGAGGATTGGGCGCAACCATTTTGGCGCGGCCGTTTGGATGCAGCCGTTTGGGCGCCATGGGACAATTGGGCGCAGCTATTTTGGCGCGGCCGTTTGGGCGCAGCCAATTCGGCGTGGCTATTTGAACTGTACCATTAAAAGCAGGCTTAAAACTGTAAATTAAAAGATGAGCTTTATAAAGCTTTCAAACTAACAATTGAAAATTAAGAACCTTAAGTTTCTTAAACACTAAACATTGTTACGCTCCTTTATTTAGTTCATCTGATAATTATGAGCAAGGCTCCTTAAGTACTCGATAGCACTTGTGACAGTGGACCCGCACCAGCAACCAGTTCGACTGAAGTTAACGACTAACTCGATTCAGACGTCCTTGGCTGGCAGGAACAAACGCGTCATGTTTATGTAGCCTGAGAAACAGCTAAATGAGTAGAGAGCTAGTTTTCCTGTTTCGGAGTAGTTAAGTATAAGAGGAGCGCAGTAATGGAGTAGTGGATTACCGGAGTAATGATAAACTAGAGGTGTCGATACAGACAACTTTACAAATAAAGAAATGTTATTAGAGCCAATACGTCTGTCGCCAAAGAGGCTTGCGCCAAATCAGCCGGCGCCAAAATGGCCGCGCCAAAACGTACTACACCCCTTTTTCTTCAATCCATATGTTAATACTTTAGGAATTAGCTACTAGCTCTATTTGTAATATGCGTTATACAATAAACGATGTACTACTCACAACATATCCTATATCCTATATCCTATATACTTATTAAATCCTACTCGTACCTGTTAGAGTCTTAGACCCTTGAAAATTGTTTACACAACCTTAATTAACCCGACTCTCAGCTTCTACTCACGACAGACAGCAAAATGTCCTTCCTTATCGTTTCTTTCTGGCTGGCCCTCTTCTCAATTTTTTTTTGTATTCTTCTTATAAGGATTCTTCTTCCTTCTTATATCCTTATTCTTCTTTGTAATCTTCTTGTAGGGTTTTTCTTCCTTCTTATAACCCTATTCTTCTTTGTATAATTCTATAAGGATTCTTCTTCCTTCTTATATCCTTATTCTTCTTATAATTTCTGTATTTCTCTTGTGCACTTATGCTTCTTTCTGGTTATGTGGACTTGCTTACGGCGTTTACATGTAATGTCAAGACCACTTGCCAAAATGCGATGATTAGGCAAATTCTGACCAACACATCGCAAACACTTTCAAGATACGAATTTCTGCGTTTGCGAGTGTTTGGCCTCTGGTCATGTAACGAATCACAGCTCATCCAACTTCAGAACTTCATCTAAGAAGACACTCAACGGGATAATATTTCGATTAAATACGAGGAAAGTAAGACGTTCAAGACCATAACAGTTGTAGAAAATTATTAATTTATAATATATATGTTGTTTTTTATATAAAATTTAACCAAAAACAAGCATAAAGCTTGAAATATATTAGGGAAGTATTGAAAATAACGAAATGTGGGCTCTCAAAGTGGGTGGAGCGAAGCGGATGTGTGTGTTTTCATGATAAAGAATATGGGTATATATTTCGAATAAATCAGAGGAAAGTAAGATGTTTGAGACCATTATAGTTGATCGTCTACATAAGATTTTTATTATATATATTGCTTGTAATATAGAAGAACACCAAAGACAAGCAAAAAGCTTGTAATATATTAGAGAATTGTAGAAAATAACGAGATGTGGCATTCAAACCTGTGTGGGTGTTGATGTTTCAATGCATTATGTGGTTGTAGCTTCGACATACAATTGTTCCCTTTTTCCTAATAATAAGTAAAAAGCATATCATATTGTTTACAATAATTTTCATCAA
This sequence comes from Cancer borealis, assembly GCA_036785275.1. NCBI lineage: Eukaryota > Metazoa > Arthropoda > Malacostraca > Decapoda > Cancridae > Cancer > Cancer borealis. Next base: position 111,231 of record JAXIVD010000758.1, on the reverse strand, counting down.
ATTAAAGTAAGAAATTAGATGTTTGTATATTGCACAAAAATATGTAAGTAAAATAAAATTTAGACAATGAAGACAGATCCAGTTTCGAACACAAATCCACCAACAATCCGCTCTCTGAGGCCCTCGTCAACTTAAAAGTGGCAATCTCTACACATACGCACACCCTTCGACCTCCCCACCCTGCTGGCAGCGACGGGCACCCCACCTGACACACGACCAGCCGTCATTTGCCTCACCTGGGCCTTCCTTAGGAAGACGGGACAGCTGCCACATCTGTAACTTCCACAGGACGACGCCATGGCTCATGGGACCCTAAAATGGTTCCGGCCCTAACACAACAACAACAACAACAACATGCGCACACAGTCGCTAGCAGACATCACTGAACTGTCTACACAGTGAGGAAGACATCCAGTGCTTCTGCTACGCTTGTGATATCCATCACAGTACTTCAAAGATCATAGCCATACCAGTCTATTTAGACGTAAAATGGAATAGTAAGTAGCCACTGATTTCATGTACAATATTATAATAACACACACACACACACACACACACACACACACACACACACACACACACACACACACACACACACACACACACACACACACTCTCTCTCTCTCTCACACACACACACACACACACACACACACACACACACACACACACACGTGCTAATGTTATTTTCAAAATATACTACAATATTATTAAACCTTACAGCTTCGAGTGTGATATCTGCAGCCAGCCATTTATGAGCAAAGACGCTGCATCTAGCTGCTACAATTACCATATATCCCAGATATTACCCACTTAGCATTCCCAGCCATTTTTTTCATTGAACATAGATGATGAACCGACCCATGAAGATTCCCAGCCATCATGTTCATCGTGGGACATAGATAATCCACCCCAGTCAAAAGATGAAGCAAGACAACCTCAAGGTTTTGGTAAATATTCTTATGTTGTTTTTTTCTAGAGAAAGCAGTCTCATATAGGTTTCATTTACCTATGAACCTATTCAGGTATACTAAGTCTACTCCAGATATAGTATGGAAAGCTATTAAATAAAATCAAAATATATGTGGTGTGTTTCATGAAGAGTAAAGAATGGTTATTGATAAAATATAGCAAATTAATATAAACTTAACCCATCATTTCAGCTTATCATCTAACCATGTCTATATATTACGTTGAAACGCCATGAACGATACATTTGGCAATATTGTTATTAGAATGAACTCATTTTCATAGATAACTTACATTTGATTGTTATATTTCAATAGTTATCTTTTTATAACTCTAAAAACTAATCATATTGATCACTACGTGCAAGACAAATGTAGAAATAAAATAGATATAAATTTATTTATGCTTAGAAAGGATAATGACGATTAAGGTTATATGACTTTAAGTAATGGTTAGTTATTCGCTGCAATGACTAATGTATTGAAAAGAACTTCAATTTGTTATTTTAATTTTTTTTAAGGTTGGGGAGGAAAGAGAAAAGAATTATGAACTAGAGATACAACTGAAATACTCATCAAGCAAGTAAAAACTAATTTCAAGAAGTTGAATGACAAAACCAGCAAGAAAAATATAATTTGGAAAGAAATTAATGAAGTCATGCAAACAGTTGTAAGTAAACTCATAAATCATGCATGAAGTTAAAAATATCATGCTGTACCTTTTCACTATTTAAGATATATACACTATCCATATATAAGAAAAATATTATAACCTGAAAGATAGTTACATGTAATATAATTTCGGGATGTCATTTTCATGTTGACATATATTATTTTAAGTTTTCTAAATGTTACATGATAAAGTTATAGAAATATATATATATAAATCTCTCTCTCTCTCTCTCTCTCTCTCTCTCTCTATATATATATATATATATATATATATATATATATATATATATATATATATATATATATATATATATGTATATATATATATATATATATATATATATATATATATATATATATATATATATATATATATATATATATATATATATATATATATATATATATATATATATATATATATATATATATATATATATATATATATTGTTACGGTCACACCGTGTGGACACGGTTCTCATGCCCTAGTGCCGGGTGTCCACTTATGAACAACCCAGTCACAACCACGTTACGGGCGTGTACGAACTGTAGGGCTGATGTTTATACGTCCTTTTAACCCACCAAAGGACAAGGAAAGTCGACTATCCCGTAGGACTAGTCACTCCGAGGGCCACACGCCGGCGGCTGGACAATGGGCTTATAAGCGGATGTGCCCGGTTAATTAACCTGTGCACTCCTTAGCCCCCAAACACAGCACCTACAGCCACCCCGTTAACGTAAAGAGATCGCCAGTTCTTTTTACCCTCCAAAGAACAAGGAATCTCCCAGTAGTGCTCCTTCTCCTCCTTACATTCTAAAGAGACTTACAGCGAGCACTAGATTACAGCGCCTAGACAAGGAGCTATCGCTCCAACCAGAATACCGCCCACAAGGTGTCTTTCCACCCACTCCTGGTTGGACAATAACCCCTCTCGACTCAATTAACACCCTGCAAAGTAGCCTCCCGCGAGGGGACTCCTTACAGTGCGTTATATGAGTCGTAATAAATCAACACTAAGACGGGATTACTCCTCGTCTGTATTATCCAACAAGATGCCCCAGATGATAGGCTCGCTCTCTCAATGAGAACAACGAAAACAACGAAGACAACACCGACAAATCAGACAACGCAGAAACTACTTCCCAAGACTCAAAAGCCTGACAATATCCAGAACCTCCTTGCGAGAACTTTCTGGATATTGAAACCTAGATGGAGTTACTTCAAACAAGATGTTAATTATACTGCCAACACACTCGTCTTTCTCACTCTCGGCACGGTAACCTGGTCCTCGTATAGACGGGGCCTTACTGTTTAGCTACACAAATTACCCCTGAACTAAACAGGCCAGTCTTAAAACCCACTCCCTTAAATATGAGGAGGTTACAGACGAAATAATGCCAAATTGGGGAGAGCGAGCGTGCGTGATGTGTTCCTACAAGCAGCTGGTCGGTAACTGAAGACCTCACTGCACAGAAATCCCCTACTTCTGTCGCAGTGTTACCATATGGTGTTCACCGGGCGGACTCGTCTCTCCCACACCGCGCCCCGCTCTAGTCCGCTATAGCCTAGTCAACACTTTCCTTCACAAAATCATTGCTCCGCTCATAAGCAACCCAGAACAATGAAAAGCATATGAGAGGATGCAGAAAAACATAGGCTACACGATAAAATACTTTGCAACGCAAAGAAGAAAGAAGGAAAGTCAGGAAAATTTGGAGAACGAGGAAGGAAGAATTAAAGTAAACAAAACGCACAGAACCTCTCAAAATTGCTCGCTGGCAACTCACAGCTGCGTCCATCTCCTTTCCCGCCACGCCGCTGTCCACCCGGACGGCCAGATGGCTGCTTACACAAAAGGCGCAACCCATCTCGTCACGTAGACATGTCTCTAACACTTCCCGCGGGGTGGGGCCCGCAACACGCCTCCCATTAAAGGAAATATTTTATAAGTCTTACACTTATAAATTTTTTAAGCTGTCTGAGTCATTCACTGGATCGCGACAAACAGTCGGCCACAACATTGTCTACCTCCTTAATGTGGCGGACTCCAGGTTATACTCCTGGAAGAGTAAACTCCACCGAGTGAGCCGCACATTTTAAAATTTAAACTTATCTAGAAATTGCAAAGGACTATGGTTAGAATATATGGTGACTAGGGGACCATAGGCCGGGACATAGATTTCGAAATGCTGCAGAGCCGAAAGAATGGTCAGTAACTCTTGCTCAATAACAGAGTAGTTCCTTTGGGCGGGAGTAAACTTCTTAGAGAAGTAGCAGACAGGTTGATTCACTTGGTGTTCGTCGGGCTGCATGAGAACTGCGCCCACCCCGGCCTGGCTGGCATCGACCGCCAAAGCAAAAGGCCTGGTGAAGTCCGGAGCCCGTAAGACTGGCTGGCCGCACAAAAGGTCTTTTACTTGGGAAAAGGCGCTCTCACGCGTCTCACTCCACGCCCACTTCTTCCCCCTTTGCAAGAAGTCAGTCAAAGGTGCCAGCAAGGTGGAATATCCTGGCACAAATCGGCGGTAGTAGCCTACTACCCCGAGGAACCTCTGCAGAGCGCGGCGACATGTCGGCGCGGGGAACCGCCTGATCGCCTCCACTTTGGCTTCGGGGGGAGTGATGTAGCCGTGGCCCACCACATAACCAAGGTACTGGACCCGAGCCTTAACAAAGTCACATTTGTCCAGGTTGACCACCAACCCAGCCTCCTGGAGTCGTGCAAACAGTGCCTCCACGTTGTCAAGGTGGTCCGACCAACAGGTGTCATTGATGACCACATCATCGATGTATACGACGCAGTGCTGTAGACCATCCACCACCTGGTCCATTAAACGTTGGAACGTGGCTGGGGCATTTTTAAGTCCATAAGGCATCACTTGGCACTGATAGACTGCCCCATTAGCCACAAAACTAGCTATCTCTTTAGCACGGTCCGTGAGAGGAACCTGCCAGTAGCCCTTCACCAAGTCCACTTTTGAGATAAACGTGGTCCCGCCAATACGGTCCACTGAGTCATCCACCCGGGGCAACGGGTAGGTGTCGGCCTTGGTGAGTGTATTGACCTTCCTAAAATCAATACAAAACCTGACCAGGCTTGGGTTGAAGAGTGACAGGCGAACTCCACTGGCTATACGTCCTCTTAATCAGGCCGTGCTCCAACATATACTCCAACTCTTTCTCCACCAACTGCTGCTTCTGGGGATTCACTCTATACGGAGCCAGCTTAACTGGAGTGGACTCCCCCACATCAATGTCATGTTGAATCAGGCTTGTTCTGCCTGGGACATTGTTAAAGACAGAAGGGTACCTTCCCAACCGCCGAAGCATCTCCTGCTTTTGCACCTCTCCCAGGTGTTGCAACTTCTCTTCAAGGAGCAGCACACTGTTCTGCTCCCAGTGCTCCGCGGGGACTATAGGTTCTGAGCCAAGAACCTCGGTGGCCTCCTCTGCACGGCAGAAAAATAGAACTAAAGATGCCTCCTTCTTAGTAGAACTAAAACAACCCTCCTGGTTCTTTCTACGAAAGTAAGGTTTCAGCATATTTACATGGCAAAGCTGAGTCCTCTTACGCCGATCAGGAGTGGCCACTAGGTAGTCCAAGTCCCCCACCTTCTTCTCAACCACATAAGGGCCACAGTAACGGGCCGCAAGCGGCTGTCCTTGTAGAGGAAGCAACACCAACACCTCCTCCCCAGGTGCAAAAGTACGATACTTGGCCTTCTGGTCGTAGTATCCCTTCATTTTCTTCTGGGCAGCTCCGAGATGGTGCTGAGCCACCTCCAGTCTTTCCCGAGTCCCTAACACACTCTTCAAGAGCGACTCTGGGCGGTCCGAGTGGGGAGCACACCAGACTTCCCGCACTAAGTCCAAGGGACCACGCACCCGGTGCCCAAACACCAGCTGATTCGGGGAAAACCCCAGGGACTCAGTAGGAGCTTCCCTCACACCAAACAAGATATAGGGAACCGCCTCGTCCCAGTCTTTCTCTCGTTCCAAGCAGAACGCCCGGAGCATAGTCTTGAGCGTCTGATGGTGTCGCTCTAATGCTCCCTGCGACTGGGGATGATAAGCATTAGATAGAATGTGTTTGATCGCCCACTCGGTCATAGTCTTCTCAAACAACTTCGAGGTGAAGTTGGTCCCTTGATCGGATTGAATCTCGGGAGGCAGACCAAAATGGGTAAAGAAGTTGAGGAGGGCCTTAAGCACAACTCGTGCGTGGGTGCTCCTCACCGGTATAGCTTCTGGGTACCGGGTCGTTACATCCATAATGGTCAACAACTGCTTATGACCGGCCTTAGTAGTAGGGAGGGGCCCCACCATGTCAATCAGGACCCTGGTGAAAGGAGGATCCACAGCAGGAATAGGGTGGAGGGGTGCAACAGGGGGAGTCTGGTTGGGTTTGCCCACCATCTGACAGGTGTGGCAGCTCTTCAGCAACTCAGTAATCTCTCTGGCCATACCAGGCCACCAGAAGTTACTCCGCAGGCGGGCGAGAGTTTTGTGGACACCCAGGTGTCCAGCCATAGGTCCCTCGTGTGCCAACAGCACCAGGGCCTCCCTTAACTCCCGAGGCACTACAACCTGTAGTACTTCACTCCCATCAGTCTCCCTCGACCTGCGGTGTAAGACCCCCTTCTGCAACAGTAACTCCTCTATTCTCCTTATCTCCTTTCCTACCTTAGCAAAACAAGGGGCCAATTCCGGGTCCCCTTTCTGTCCCTTGATGAGCAACGCCGGCTCAATGCAAGTGAGATCGGGCGGGCTCACAGGATCTGTCAGAAAGGGCGGTGCCGACACCCTGGTTCCGTCCCGGGGCCTGAGGTGTGGCGTGGACTCATCCACCACTTCCTCATCGGCCAAAATGGGTGGGCCCTCCAGGTGGGCCTCACCCGTCAGACAGTCACCAGACAAGGGAACAGCCTGTTCCCTGTCTCCGGTACACTCCGCAGGGGTGGGAGCCTCCAACTCCCCCGCAGAGTTGGAAGTCTCCCCTCCCTCAGAGGTGACCCCCAACAAACTGTCCGACACACCAGGCTGGGGCCCGGACTGAGTACCGAGACGCACAGCCTCACAACCAGGAAACACCACTGCGTGGGTGCTTCCTCTGAGGTGCCCCGCAGGGTGAGGAATACCAGCACAAGACTCCTCTACCCTCAACACTCCTTCCTCACCCTCGGCGACAACCTCTACCGAGTCAGGTGCTTCTATGGGTGGCTCTGCACTGCGGCAGTCAGCCCCCCATCTTGACTCACTGGAGAGCCCGGCTCTGGCTCCTCCAGTTCACAAACACTGCTCTCTTTTGTCGGTGACTCTGCTGTGTCGCAGTCAGCCCCTAGAGTAGCAGCCGGTTCCACCCGTCTAGCCTGAGACCGGGTGACAACCCCAACAACTTCCTCCTCACTGCCCTCCAACAAAGGTGACCCTGCCTCATTGCAGTCGGCCCCAAGAGCGGCAGCTTCTTCCTCAACACTGTTCTCCTCTTCCGGTAGCCCCGCTCTGTCGCAGTCGGCTCCAGAAGCAACAGCCTGCATCACCCTCTCGGTCTGCAACCGGGTGACAACAGCAACAGGGTCGGGCATACTATGCCCCGACACCTCGGAGGCCTCACCTCCCGTAGGGGTGGGCACCCAAACTCTCCCTCCAGCTAGGTCATTTCCTAGCAGGAAATCAACACCTGCCACAGGCAGTTGTTCCGCCACTGCCACTTGAGCCGTAGTGGTAATCAGTGGACATGACAGCTTCATCTCAGCCGTCACAAACTTCTCGACAGTATTGAGGCCCCTACACAACACTGCCTTCGAAGAAGTCACCTTACCCCAGGTGACATTGCGGCACACAGACTGTTGTGCGCCAGTGTCTCGTAAGACAGTAACAGGATACTTGTTCCCGTCAATCTCAACAGTGCCCCCACACAGAAATGGGCAACATCAGTCCAGCTCCGAGTCAGCTGGAGTCACAGAAGCAACAAGAGGGGGGAAAACAGGTGAAGCCGCCTGAACCCCCTCCTCACAATCCAACACAGGCCCATCAAAAGCCTTCTTCCCTTCAGGAACCTTAGGAGTGAGCAGCCTCTCCTCACGACCCTTATCAGGCCACACTAGCAAGGCAACTGGTTTCTGGGGTGTTTTGGAGGGGCCTGCTGTCACAAGTTTGGGGCATTGATATCGAAAATGCCCCTTGGTATGGCAGTTATAGCACGTAGGTTGGTTATCGTACTTTGGAGTACTAAAGGTCATCTTTCCTCCTGACCCTCCCTTTCGCCCTGAAGGGGCAGCGGGGGATTGAGACTTACCGAACCCGCTCTTATTGCCAAAGCCGTGACTACGGGGAGGGGAACGTGGAGCACCAGAACTAGCGCTACCACCGCCCCCTGGCTCTCATGGTCCTCCCTCCTTGAATCCACATCCAGCACGAGGCCCCGAGCGATAGGCTAACACATGGTCGTCAGCCCAGGTGGCAGCCTCCTTCAGCGTCTTAAAACGCTTCTCCCGCAGGAGAGGCATCAATTCCTTCTCAGCAACATTTATGAACTGCTCCATTACCATCAACTCCTCCAGGTCGCGGAGAGTATCCACTAGCTCACTCATCATCCATCTCTTAAATGCCTGCTCTAAATGGCGTGCACACTCGAGGTAAGAGTCACCAGGTCTCTTTTTCCCACCTCGGAACTGTAAGCGATAGGCTTCGGGCCGCAGTTCGTAAGCCCTCAAGATATCAGTCTTAAAGTCCTCATAACTTTCTAAATCCTCCAGCGGCATATTGTCGTAGGCCTCCAATGCCCTGCCTTTTACCTTATTGGCCACTAGCCCAACCCAGCGTCTTCCTGGCCAACCAAACTCAGCAGCCTTCTTCTCAAACCTTCTAAACCATTCTGCTACCTTCTGTTCATCAAAATCAGGGATGAGCTGCAGACTCCTTACCATCTGGCGCTCAACTGTGTTCTCCTCTCCTTCTCCTCCCTTATGAGTTGAGTTGGCCCCAAGTCTAGATCTTTCCCACTCAAATTCTCTGTGCTTCTCCACCTCCAACCTTCTGACTTCCAGGTCTAACCTTCTCGCTTCTCTCCTCTCTTCTGATTCTAATT
>JAXIVD010000758.1:45000-97500 GCA_036785275.1 Cancer borealis | reverse complement strand
TATCTGCATCAATATATTTCAATCGCCTGAATCTTCCCTTCAAAATCACAAAAGCATTTTCCATGATAACCCTGGCTTTAGACAGTTTTGTATTAAATTTCAACTGACCATCAGACACATTTCCATTATTCTTAATAGGAACCATCAAATGCTTGCTTAGAGAAAAAGCAGAATCTCCAACTATATGGTAATCTGGTGAAGGAAAGTACCTGATGTCACAGTTTTGCATTTTGGTGTATAAGGAACATGACTTAAAAACTCTGCTATCCAGCGCTGAACCAGGGAAACCAGTCTGAATGAAAGAAATTTTTTTATCAGCGGTGCAGACTACCATTAGATTAATACTGTGTCTCTGGTTTCTGTCAATATAATCTGCCTGTGTTTCACTAGGAGCATTAATATGAATGTGGCATCCATCCACAGCTCCTATCACTCCAGGAATTCCTCCCAAAGATTGAAATTCATGGCTAATTTATGGTTTTTTCTCAGGTGCTGGCCACACAATTACTTCTTCTCCAGCTCTACACAAAACATCTATTAATTTTTGCACACATTCATGTACTGTTGTCATAAAAACTCCAAATAACTCTGAAATCTCACGTTAAGTTGACTGTGTTCCAAGATACCACAAGGTGAGGTAAAGTGCTTTCCTTGGACCCAGGAAAAGGATGGTACCAGAAGGTGTTTCTGTATAAGCATCGTGGATGAAGTCCAAAGCCATGAGGAATGATTTTCTTGTTAGACGAAGATGCTTGAAGAAGTCAAGGTCACTCATTGACTCTAGAACATTAGCTAGTCCTTCCTGTTTTGGATGGTGTTCTCTGAAAAAAATAAATATTGCAAATAATAACTAGTGCATCAAAGGAAAAGTTTTATAGCAATCTTATTTGTTCAGTTTTTACATAATCAGACACACACACATATATATATATATATATATATATATATATATATATATATATATATATATATATATATATATATATATATATATATATATATATATATATATATAATTATATATTTACATATATATAAATACTTTATTACTTGTACTGATCGTATATTTTCCTACATCCCCCTTATTATTAGCTGATATCCATGGTGGTTGATGCAGCGACTCATAGAGTTGCTATAACATGCATCGATGTAGCCAGCATTTCATCCATCGGCTCCAGCAGATTGTGCAAAGGATGAAACACATTTAAAAGATTATCACTGTCACTAGAATCAACCTCCAGAAAGAAATCGTTGAGCAGTTCCATCTTGCTGCCAATGCTAAGGGTAGTCTGAATGCGAAGAAAGTATGTTGTGGCCAGAATCACAAGTTGAGTGTAGCGGCTGCGGTGCTGTAGTTTTAATACAAAATCAGCAGGATATACATTTCGAATATATAAGATGAAAGTAAGATGTTTGCGATCACGACAGTTGTTGAAATAAATAACATTTACATTACCCTTTATCGGGCAAGAAGTCATATATGATCACTTAAAATGACTTGGAAAATGGCGCCCACAAGCCGCCCGGTATGTGTCTGCTGCTACGACATCGTGCCTAAGCCAATCAGGAAGGTTCAGACTAGTGACGTGGGTGTGACATCACGGCCAACACTTCCTCAGGATTGGTTCAGAGCGACTCAAATATCAGTTTGTAACAAGACACGACGGAGGCCGGTTTTCGTGATTTTATTCTTCACGCCCACGGCTCTAACTCTCTACGTAATGTCGGTAAGTTTATAATACCTTTATATCATATAGTTGAATAGCTGTACTATAACCTTATATATGTGTCAATTATGTGGGACGTAAATATTTTGGTGAAATCTGTCGGCGAAAATGTGGATGGTCATATATAGACATACGCCCGGTAAGCGTAAAAATGGAGAAATTCCCAAATTATCATATATAGACTTACACCCGGTAAGGGGTGTAATGTTGATATTTTATATAGGTATGTGTAAACATTATAACTTTGATGATACTCACAAAAACCAGCATGCCACGTGGACACACCTTAGGTATGGAGTCTAGAATGATCCAGAAACAATAATTACCCATTTGTAACATTGCAACATTGCAGAAATTGCAACATTGCAGAAATGGTTAGATAGATTTTGCAACATTGTATAAATTGTTAGATGGATTAATAGATTGCAAGCAATCGTGAAATTGAAAACAAAAAGAAAAAAAATGTTCTTTGCAATTTAAACCTAGTTTGAAATTGTATGATTCTTTGTGACTTATATGAGACGCATTAATCCTGGATTGTTAAAACCAAGCAGTTTTGAAAAGAAAAAATTATATTGAGGTTCAGAGAATAAAACCACATTAACTTTTGATCTTGTGTTGCAAGAAAACCTTAGAGAAATGGCTCAAGCACAATCATTTGGCAGCACCAGCACCTATTTTAGTAAGGATGATATTGTAGAGGCAATTACAGATAATGAAAGGAAGAATTTTAATAAGGTTATCGGATTACCGTATTCTGTGGAGGCAGTGAACCAAGCCTTATGCACGAGTTGTCATCTGTTACTCGTAGACCGAAAGAGACATTAACTGAACTCTACATCAGAATTGAAGGCATTGTTGAGCAGTTAGAATCACTTAAGCCTACAGGCAAGGAAGTTTATAGTGATATGTTTGTTTCCATTATTATAAATGCATTACCCAAAGACTTCTCAAACATTTTAACAGAAGCTGATATGAAAATTCCTTTGACTGTCTATAAAAAGGCATTAAAATATGTAGCCTCACATCCAAGTCCTCAGCTTACGGATGTTGCAATAAGGAAAGAAATGAGTAAGGGTATTCCAGTAAATTCCATCACCTCACAGGAAACGCCTGTCTATCAGATACCAACAGGAAGAAATGAGACTTATTGTCAGAGATGTGAGATAATCAGTCACGACACACAACACTGTCGAGCCTCAGATGTCATCGATTTGGTCATAATTTTAGGTGCCGATTCATCAATGGTAGTTATAGGAGCGGTGAATGGAAAATCAGGCCACGTATTTATTTAAGAGAAAGTAGGAGATAAAATTGGTAAGGAGCAATTAGCATTAATTGATACTAAAGCAGGAGTCTCTATAATAGGAGCTGAATTAGCGAGAGCATTAGGTAAAATTAAAATTATTCAAGATTTTAACCACAATCCGTAACGCAAGTGTAAATGTTATGGCCACTGCAGGAAAAACAAGATTAACACTAGAAATAGGAGGAAGAAATTATATTCATGAATTAATTACTAATGAAGAAAGAGAATTAACTTCACAATTGATATTAGGCTGGCATTTTATGAAAAGGTACGATGTGAAATTTCAGACTAACCCACTGAAGCTCTATATTGAAAGAAATAATTAAATACAGTTGAAATACCGTTAGAACATGCACTGCATATGCCGAAAGAAAATTAAAACGCCACAAAAAGAGATTATGGAGAATAGTAAATGCAAGTGTTCTGTAGCCGATGCAACAGTATTAGAAGGAAAAAATATAAGTTTTATAGAACTGGAAACCAGTTTAGTGGATTATTATACAACTATTTTTGAGAAAATACAAGTTTTATTGTACTAGAGACCTGTCTAGTGGATTATGATATAGCTATTTTGAGCCAGTAGTAGGAAATGCTGGATCTCACATACTATGTCCGGGGATAGAGAAATTAGAATCTAATAGACTAAATTAAAAATCTAGATTCATTATATAGTATATGAATGTGACTAATGAGAAAATTGAGCGAGAACCAAGGAGAACCTTAGGATTTGTTCAGCCATGTAATAAAGAATATTTGCCAGTTGATCAGTGTTATAATGTGAATACCATAACATAAAAAATTAAGGAGGAACAACAAAATTGTCTTTTTCAGACAATAGATGACATGTTTCCTGTAAACAGTAATGGAAACAAGATCCTAAAGTGACTTATTATGAATTATCCATCAGTCTTTGCAAACGATGATGATTCTCCAAGTGTAATTCCATTTTATTATCATACTATCAAACTAGAGTCAACCCCTAAAACCATACACGGTTCCAGTTTGTTACCATGAAAAGGTAAAAGAACAAATTAAAATAATGGAAAAACATGGAATAATAAGACCTTCAAGATCGTCTTTTCAGTCACCTTTGGTACCAGTATTAAAAAAGGATGGAAAATTAAGGATTTGTATAGATTTCAGGAATTTAAATACTCATGTAATGAATGATTCATACCCCCTACCTAACATAAATAATATTCTTCATAACTTAGGTAAGGGAAAAATATTTTCATGTTTAGATTTAAAGCAAGGTTTTCATCAAATTCCTCTTAAAGTAAAGCTTTAACTGCCTTTGTAACACCTGAAGGGTTATATGAATATAATGTCTTGCCAATGGGTTTGAAAGATAGCCCAATGTCGTTCTGTAGAATAATAAATCAAGTATTAATAGGCTTGACAGGCCATTTACACATGTATACTTAGATGACATTATAATTCAAGGTACAGATTTGATGGATAATATAGATAATCTTGAAAGGGTATTCTTTAAACTCCAGGAATCAAAATTAGAAGTAAATTTAATGAAATGCACTTTCTTTACGTCAAGTCATAGACTACACTATACTTGACTGGACACTCGAAATCTGACCTTTTGCAAACCGGTCCTACAGCAGATTTTTAGAAAAATCAAATAAAATACTTAGAAATAAAATAGGAACCTCAAATAAAAAGCAAACACTTCAGAGTGATGAAGAGAATATGTTTATGAGCAACAAAAACAAATTAGTCAACGTACGTCATCAGTGGGCGACAATTACTAATCCTAAGAAACCAAGAAAAACACAAAATTTGCAATACTTTCCAGGAATATTAGAATTTCAATCTGAAAACACTTACATGCATAGCCCATGTAGTCTATATTAATATGCAATACCATAGAATACACCATACGTGACTGTGCACTCGAAATCGGGTCTTTCGCAAATGTGTGCTGAGGTGATTTTTTGTTTGTTTTATTTAAATAAAATATTTAAAATCATCATAAAAACCTCAAACAAAAAGCAAACACCTCAGAGTAATGTGAAGAATATGTTTATGAGCAACAAAAACAAATTAGTCAACATACGTCATCGGTGGCTGACAATTATTAAATCCTGACACCAATAAAAAACACCAAATTTGCAATAATTTCCAGGAATATTGGAATTTAAATCTGAAAACACTTACATGCATAGCCCATCTAGTTTATATTAATATGCAATACCATAGAATACACCATACGTGACTGTGCACTCGAAATCGGGTCTTTCGTAAATGTGTCCTGAGGCGATTTTTTGTTTTGTTTTATTTGAATAAAATACTTAAAATCATCATAGAAACCTCAAATAAAAAGCAAACAACTCAGAGTGATGTGAAGTATATGTTTATGAGCAACAAAAACAAATTTGTCAACATACGTCATCGGTGGACGACAATTATTAAATCCTAAGACACCAATAAAAACACAATATTTGCAATAATTTCCAGGAATATTGAAATTTAAAACTGAAAACGCATACATACATAGCCAATATAGTCCATAGTAATATACATGCATGCTTGAAATAAGATTTGAAACTATTTCCAAATATTCTGTTTGTTTTCTACGTTTTCACTGAGCATGGCAGGATACACAACACCTTAGTGTTGAGAGTAATTGTAAAATATAACCAAAACTTGAACACAACGCCCTAAGTCACTCGTAATCAATTCACTCATACTCATACTTCACTTATACTTTCATATACCCATAAATAACATCAAGAAGAAAAAATTTAAAATTCCTAATCAACTTACGATGTTTGCTGAGTGTCATCGAGAGAGCGTTTCTCAGAGACTGTGTAAAATAACTCCATTGTAATTCCTTATTGGTGATGGTCTCTAGTCAGCTTGTTGGTTTCATTGCCTCCTCCTCCTCTTCTATCTAGCAATGTTCTTTCCAATGATCTTATCACCATACATCACTTTCCCGGCGTACGTACTTTTCCTTTTATCCTGCCATGCTCAGTGAAAACGTAGAAAACAAACAAAATATTTGGAAATAGTTTCAAATCTTATTTCAAGCATGATTCAGAGTATACAATAGAAGCTGATGAAGCTACGGTCACACTAGGTTTTGCTAACGCTAGCCTAGCTTCCGTTTTTTCTGGATTTACAGCGATACGACTACCAGTCTGATCCCACACGTAGAAGAACTAACCTTGTGGAATCAGCTGATCATAACAACAACACAAGCCGTTATGGAGGAAGTACTTCTCTTCTTCTTCTTCTGCTCATGAACATTTTCCATGAGACTTATAATAGCGTCATGGGACCAATGAATTGAACTATTTATGTTGTTGACCTTTGTAAAGGATTGTTTTGGTCTTCTTCTTCTTCTTGTGACCTCTTTCGCCTTTTGCCTTTTGCGCCACGAATTGTTATGAAAAATTCATTCCCAAGCCGATATAACGATTATATGACATTTGATCACAATCAAATCATATTCAGGAATGGTTATTTCACAATATGTGATGTTTTATTTCAGAAAATATTGCGAATTTGCCAGATTTTTTTGCTATAAACAATATGCTTTATACACAACTCCCACACGATTTTT
This sequence comes from Cancer borealis, assembly GCA_036785275.1. Lineage (NCBI taxonomy): Eukaryota > Metazoa > Arthropoda > Malacostraca > Decapoda > Cancridae > Cancer > Cancer borealis. Next base: position 90,884 of record JAXIVD010000758.1, on the reverse strand, counting down.
CACTCAAACTTGTAATCTTTATGTTAATTTCCTATTTGCAAAAGTTGTAAAATAATTTTTTATGTTCAGCCATGGTTCAGCAATCATATCAGTAGAATATGAACTGATAATATGAAGTATTATCTGTCATCACTCATAGCAGCGGAATCTATAGGACCGAAATGTAATATCGTCTGTCAGCGATTGTCGCGAGTGTCCAGTCAAGTATGGTGTAGTCTATGGTCAAGTGTAAAATATTTAGGACATATCATCTCCGCAGAGGAATTAAAACCTAAGCCAAATATAATAGAAGCAGTAAATAAGATGTCCACACCCAAAACAGTAAAAGAATTATAGTCATTCTGGGGGTGACTAACTATAGAAAATTCATACAAGGTTATGCTGGGATGGCAGCTCCCTTAAATAAACTTACAGAAGGTCACAGGACGAAAAAACAAACAAACATAGAATGGAATAATGAAGCTGAAGAAGCATTTGTTAAACTCAAAAGAGTATTGTTAGAGCAAATAACAGTTTTTTTTCCTGATTTTGTAAAACCATTTTATGTTACCACGGATGCTTCTAATATTGCAATTGATGGTGTTCTACGACAATCTGAGACCACTTACGTTTTTTGGCAGAAAATTAAATAAGGCTGAGATTAATTATAGAACTATTGAAAAAGAAGCACTAGCATTTGTATATGGTCTGAAAATAAACAGGACATTATGTCTAAGATTTCTTATATTAGTTCACACTGATCACCGACTCTTGGTATGGTTATTATATACCTCTATTGCGAACAGTAAAATTGCTAGATGGCAATTATTAGTAGCTGAATATGATATTAAAGTGGAATATATCCCCGGTAAGGAAAATAAGGTAGCTGACTGTTACTCAAGATTAAGGCATCACAAGGATAGCCTAGAAGGTAATGATGATATTAATGAGTTATTGGAAAATGAAAATATATGTGTAGTAACAGAAGAAAAAGCAAATATGTATCTAGAACGGGATCTAGAATAATCATTGTGAGATTACGAGATGAAGATGAGTATTATGAATTATTGAAACAATTATTATGAGATTACAAGATAAAGATGAGTATTATGAATTATTGAAACAATTATTGTGAGATTACGAGATGAAGATGAGTATTATGAATTATTGAAACAATTATTGTGAGATTACGAGATGAAGATGAGTATTATGAATTATTGAAACAATTATTATGAGATTACAAGATAAAGATGAGTATTATGAATTATTGAAACAACTATTGTGAGATTAGGAGATGAAGATGAGTATTATGAATTATTGAAACAATTATTATGAGATTACAAGATGAAAATGAGTATTATGGATTATTGAGACAGTTATTATGAGATTACAAGATAAAGATGAGTATTATGGATAATTGCAACAATTGTTAAAGGGAGGTTATGATATCGACACAATTAAGAAAGAGTTAAGTAAGCACAAAAAGGAAGTTGGAAAATTGAATTTAGAAGAAATGATTGTGGATAATAATATTTTATATAGATCGAGTAAAAATAATTATGGTGAAATGACTAGACAGATTGTAATGCCTAATTCTTATAAACATCAAGCTTTGAAACTGGCACATTCTATGCTACCTGCAGGGCATGGGGGTGTGCAAGTTACATTAGCAAGATGTCAAAAGTTTTCATACTGGTACGGTATGAAAAAGGAGGTTGAGAATTATTGCAAAGCATGTCTATATAATCGCTTTAAGTGACCTGGGGGACGCTCCAGTACCAGAAGTTATCCGGATACACTAATGCCTTTTGAACGTGTACACATTAATTTATTTGGGCCCATAGTAAATTCATAAAAAAAATATAAATATTGTTTAATATTGATTGATGTGCTTACAAGATATTTGATTGCTGAACCGATTAAAACGGACAGTTGTGGAAGTAGCTCAAGTATTTTTTGAGTCAGTGGTATGTAAGCAAGGAGTACCTAAGACCTTGGTTGCAGACCAAAGTAAAGAATTTGTTAATGAAATATTAAAAGGAGTAGCTAAGTAGTTGCAAATGAAACATATAACAACAACTCCATACCTTCCACAAACAAATGGCGTAATAGAGAGATGGTACTGTATTGAAGATATTACGCACTTTAGTGCAGAATAATGTTAGTATTTGAAATACAATGTTCCCTATAGCTCTATTTTTGCCTATAACACGGCATTTCATAGAGGCCTCCGAGACAGTCCATTTTTCTCAATGTATCTTAGGGACCCTTGTTTCCCTTTTGAAATTATGAAAGAAGAGAAAACATGATATAATACTGATGATATAAACAGAAAATGGCAAATAAAGCTAATAGAGCTTATGCAAGAAGCAAACTATATTTAGAGGAAGTTTAAGAATGTTACAAAGAAAAAATATGTGAGCAAAGATAATAATAATTGAAATAGGAGACAGAATATATGTAGGACAAGTGCCAAGAAAAGGGTTACCGCCAAAACTACAACCAGCCTACAATGGTCCATTCAGAGTGTTAGAAGAAGTGAGTGATGTAGTAATATAAGGAAGAAATATTAGATCCGGTGATATAAAGACATTGCATACAGATAGAGTACGTGTTATATATGAAGATAATATTACACCACATTTAAATCCTAATGTGAAGAGAGTAAATCCAGTACATGACAATAGAGAAACACGAGAAACAAGAATAAGCCTTCAACCCGTACATCTATTTCCGTTTTTTCTAAGGATACAGATGATAATTCAGTGGATACAGTAAATAATTCAATGGGGAGTGCATTAGAACATTCAATTGAAGAGGATAAAGAACCTATAGAATATACATAAAAATGTATATTAGTAATTTATTATTATATTTCTTTTTAAAATAAGTGTTGATGATATCACTGAACCCATTAAAAGAGCTGAAAACCTTACAATCAATATTAGTCGCAATTTTGATAGTGTAAAAGATGATGATTTTACAAGTGATTTAATTATGCGAAGTGATTTAATTATGTGACATGTGTTTGGATTTGATTCGAAGTTTAAGCAGTTACATTTTGCTGTGAATGATTACTTGATCAATATTTAAGGTTATAACTTAAATGATTCCAAGAGAAATAGACATACATGAGGTGCTGTAAGTATTATGGGATAAATTGCAAATGCTCACTTTGGTACAGCATCACAAGACCAAATAAATCACATTAGCGAGAAATTGCAATCTCTTAATCAATTTACGGACGAAAAAAGAAGAGTCCGCAATGTACACTCTCTTATTTGAATGTTACTCTAGGTGATTTAACAAAATGTACACCAAGCATTAGATAAGCTGGAAACGACTACGAGTATGACTGAAAAAATATTTAATAAATTAAATAATACTATAACTGAATCAAATCAAGAAGTACTTATATTAGAAACTTTTCTACACGTACAATTAGCTATGTGTTATCTCTGCGGATCATATACATTTAAGAATTGGGTTACAGACCATGTTGGAAAACCATGTTTCTCCTCACATTGTAACTAACACTATGTTATTGAAATTATTGGATGGTATTTCTGTTAAGATTATTGGTTTATTGTTCCCTCCTGAACCAGAATTTTTAGGTTTACATAGAGCTGCTATTCGTATTGCATATAAGACTGCATTAGATGGATTGAGTTTCTACTTACTTATTCCCCTCAGAGATGATACCATAGACACTTTTGATATCTTAAAATGGATTCTTTACCATATCTTATTCCACATACTGATGCTTTCATGTTACATTATATATCAAAGCATTATTTGGTTATTAGTGAGTCAAGAGCTCATTAATTTTTGATGGATGATTTTAATGTATATAGGAAATATGATGATTTATTGATTTGTCCACCAATGGGACCAGTTATTACAGAAATACTGATTTCTGTGAATTAGCATTGTTTCTTGAGAAAAAGTCTGTCTCCAAACTGTGTAAAAAGCAAACTGTTAAGGAATTTCCCCCTATTTTTATCAGAAATTTGCAAGGATGGATTTATGCAACCAGTAATCAAATAGACCTTACCTTGAACTGTATTAACGAAACCGTGCCGAGATCCAAGCATAAATGGCACTGGATTACTAAATGTTGAACATGGTTGTAGTATCCATAGTGATACATTCTCACTTCCTGTTATGCAATCACATGTAACAATGGTACCTTTAAATATCAAGCTATACCCTTTCTCACTGCCTCTTCCCTCCATAACATGGGAACATGGATTTATCATGAATGTTGCTAATACCACCCTACCCAGCAGTAATAGATTGGAACCTATACCCCTAAACGACTACATTGACCAGCTACAGCAAATATTGAAGCAACAGGACACTGCTGCGGGACTCCCGAAGTGGACGAGAATGGGTATCACGGTGTTGGTCAGTAGTAGTCAAAGTGCCAAAGTGGGGGTAATGGGGGTGGGGGGGTAAAATGGGGTAACCAAAGTGGGGGGGTAAAATGGGGGTCACCAAAGTGGGGGGGGGTAAAATGGGGGTAACCAAAGTGGGGGGTAAAATGGGGGTCACCAAAGTGGGGGGGGGGTAAAATGGGGGTAACCAAAGTGGGGGTGTAATATATATATATATATATATATATATATATATATATATATATATATATATATATATATATATATATATATATATATATATCCTGTTTCCTCCTCTTCCTCTTCCTCCCTCCCATCTGATCTTGAAGTTTGATTAATGGACCTTGGGGGTCCCCGCGGTGATCCGGTATCGCTAATGGCCTTTGGGGGATTCCGCTTGTTTTCAAGGAGTGTGTGTGTGTGTGTGTGTGTGTGTGTGTGTGTGTGTGTGTGTGTGTGTGTGTGTGTGTGTGTGTGTGTGTGTGTGTGTGGTGAGCGGAATTGGGAGATATAAAGACGAACGCTTGACATAGTCATCTTTAACGAGACTTGGGGGTCCCCCGCAGTGATCCGGTATCGCTAATGATCTTTGGGGGATTCCACTTGTTTTCAAGGAGTGTGTGTGTGTGTGTGTGTGTGTGTGTGTGTGTGTGTGTGTGTGTGTGTGCGAGAGAGAGAGATAAAGAAAACCTATATATAAGGAACCAATCAATCCAGGGTGGAGGTCAGCAGAACCGCTTTGACGCCAGGGGTCACAGAACGCTCTCGTTTTCATAAACATGAAGAAACCCGTTAAGCGTTTTGAAGTACCAGTTCCATGTGTATCATATGCAGAAGCATCTGCGCCGGGTCATACATGTGTGCGTTGCATGTGCTAAAAATACTTCACCCTGTCATCGATACAACAACATAGAGCGAACTGCATTCCCAGGGGTCTCGGAATTGGATCCAAAGATATTACCAGAATTAATGGTGAGTACATAATAACATATATTATTGGACATGTTGTTTTATATGTTTGCTCTAAAAAACAGTAGCATCGTATTAGGCTGATGGTGGGGGGGTGGGGGGGAGAGTGCAACTTATTCATTATCAACTTTTTCCTTTGCAGAAGAGGAATTCCTGTCTAGCCTCGAGAGGTCTGATGTTGAGTTTTCTCAACCGGGTTGCAGCGCAGAACCACGGACACGTCTCAATGATGAAGAGAGGTAAAACCAATGACAAGCCACAGCTCATTATTTCATCTCTTCCTTCCTGTTTTTCATTACCGTTCTTATGGTGTGTGTGTGTGTGTATGTATGTGTGTGTGTGTCCTGTGCACGCACACATTGTGATATATAAGCATCGTGCTTTAACAATTACCATCATTCATAGAATGTCCGCTATGGCAGAGACTTATTCAGAGAATCTTCTTGATATTTTCCAACACCCGGCACGTATAATAGTTGCAGGATATAGCAACTCTGGAAAATCGGAACTTGTGCGGAGGCTTATAGTGAAGTACCATGAGAAGTTCAAAAAGATTGTTATATGTGGTTTAACGTCTCATCCACTTCAAAGAAACAAAGAAATAGGGTCTAAAGTTATGGTGTCATCTGAAATAATTGATCCAATTGCTAACGAGGATACTTTTGATGAGAGAGGAACATTGTATGTGCTTGATGATATTTTCATTGATGCTGTAAAGAACAAAACTGTGGTTGATGCATTTACCCGTGGACGGCACAACAAAATTTCGTGTGTGTTTGTCACTCAAAATTTATATATGGGGGGTAAGCATGCAAGGAATATTAGCCTGAACTGTTCTCATTTTCTCTTGTTAAGACAACGCGATTTATCTCAAATTCACTGTCTGGGTAGACAAATATTTGGAAAAGAGAAGGCAAACCAATTTGTAGATATATATAAATATGCTGTATATTCTCGGTCTTATGGATATCTTCTTGTTGATTTGGGTATAAATACCCCCGAATCCCTGCAATTTCGCTCAAACATTGTCGGAGAACCCCCCGGTGAACGTGTATTCCAATGGTGAACTCAGAGAAGAAGGATCTCTTACATGTGCTCTACTCCCAACATGACGAACCCTATGGTTTAAGCTCTCGGGAGAAATTATGGGAAAAAGCAAAAAGTATAAACCCAACAATAACACAGGATGATGTATTCAACTTTCTGAGAACCAATAAAACATATACTCTGCATAAGCTACAGAATAAAAAATTTCCCCGGTAAAAGATAATAGCCTCAAAACCAAAAGTAATCATGGCCGCAGATTTAGCAGACGTAAGACATATACAAAAGGAAAATAATAGCATTGGCTACTTGTTGGTATGCATAGACGTGTTTTCTAGATATATGCAAGTTGTCCCATGTCGGAATAAAGACGCAAATACGATGCTCGGGGCCATTAAAAAAGTGGTGGAAAATAAAGATTCTGAAGGCTTACGAAGATTAAACACAGACCTTGGCGCGGAGTTCTGGAACCGAAAAGTAAAAAACTATTTATGTTCCCGGGGCGTTAAGTTGTACACTGTGTACTCCAATGAGATAAAAAGTTCTTTGGCAGAAAGAGCAATTCGTACTCTGAAAGAACGTATCTACAGGTTCATCACATCTCAAAATTCTTCTAGATATATTGATGAGCTGCAAAACATGGTCAGTGCCTACAACCACTCACCCCATTCTGGTCTGAAGAACAAACAAACTCCCTTTGCTATTCATAACTTAAAAGACACGTCAACAATTAAACGCCAATTCCACGCAATGTATAAAAACCCGAAGCAACCAGCTTCATCCATCAGTCCTCCACTGGCTGTCGGAGAAATAGTTCGTCTTGTTGGTAGTGCTCGTTCCTCTGCATTCCATAAAGGATACACACAACAAAATACTCACGAGCTTTTTCGCATAAAATCAGTTAAACACAAGAACCATCCAAGAACTTACCTCTTAGAAGATTTGGCTGGAGAACCTATACAAGGGATATTCTATGCACCAGAGCTCGTCTTAAGTGCCCTACCCGAATCATATGATATTAAAATACTGCGTTCACGAAAAATCAAAGAAAAAAACAGTATTTTGTATCGTGGCTGGGATATCCCACTTCATTCAACAACTGGATTGACGCTAATGACATTGTAGAAAATGCGTAAAAAGACAGCGCTCCTCAGTGCACACAAAAACTTTGTTTTGCTTTTGAAGAAATTAAAACTAAAAGATAGAAATCGAGTTATTAAGCAAGCAGCTCGAGAACAACTTAACTGCATATCAGAAATATTTTCAAATTTTTTAAAGCGTCTTACTCTCAATAATAAAGTTATCAAGAAATTACGCGACTATCGGGAAGACATACGTGCCATAGCTCGAAAGAAAACTCCTCTCCATAAGAAAAGACTTATATTGACATCGAGACGGGGTGGTAATATATTAGGTGCTATATTACCCATTGCCGCTTCCTTAATCGGAAAAATATTTGGATGATGCGCACGTACTACCTTCTCCCCGAGTCTACTGCTGAGCGTGTCTTAACTGGTATTAAGCCTAAATACCAGCGAACCCCGCGAGCCCAGGAGTCAGTGGGCAATCATGTTTCAACCCGCAGCCGCTCCACGCGCTGATCGGTGAACATGTACCAACGAGCAGCAGCACCCCCGTGGCGTCGCCCCATGGTGCAACATCGAGTGTCCCTACGGGAATGAACCTGCCACCTCGCTCCATGAAAAAGAAAATATCGCGATCTGGTGTGTACATGACCACAAAGCCACCACCCGTGCAACTTAGAGTCACAGGAATTAAGGAGAAGAAGATTTCCTCCAATCCTGAAATAAGTAATTTAATACCTCTGTATGTTAAAAGTATCAATGTGCCATATGTCAACATGCTGCTAGAACGAATAAAAGACAATCCCACTGTAAAATGGGATAGCAGAGGTAACCTACTGTCTTCTGTTCGACCCTCCAATGTCTTGAACATGTTGAACTTACTCTCTAATTCAAGTCAAAACCCAACAATTGCCGACATTGCCGTTATAAAACACATTGTGAACGCCACTGGTATATTACCAAGCGAAATAAGAAATTCACGCGTGCGACAGAAGATTCAGGGATCTGGTTTCACCAAACAGTCGTCGTTGGCAACTTACGGATGGGTTCCATATTAAACCAGCTTGCCCAGCGCGATAAGACAGTCCTACATTGTGATTCAAGAAAGAAACAGAACCATGGACGTGGTGGATACAGAACCGCGTTGGATGCGTTGCTTATACAGAGGAAGTGGCAACCCCATGGGTATGGAGGGAGAAACACCCGAGTTGACGATAAACACGTTCGAACATGGGGGGCTCTCGGGTGGGCTTATAAGAACCAGCAGGCTGGATGAAGGGACACTACTCGCCCCTCGCTACCAGAAGCAGCGCTACTACTCATCGCTCGGCTGTATATCAGAGGACATCATGTCGGACGCCTATGTGTTTAACTACAAAGACGGTTCTCCTGGTGATGGTGTTTACCACAACAACAAGACTGTCATCGTTTCTTCCCTCAACTGCACTTCCTGCCACGAAAAGAGGGGATTTAATGGACTCCTACATGAGCTATATCCACACAGTAATCTGTATCACGAAAGAAGCCCGATCTATCAGATGAACAGGTGTCGCTGGGAAGATCGCGGCGTTCCTGGTAGTCTCCATATTCGCCATCCGCCGAGTGAAAATCTTCCCTATGTGGCGTGTATCCTAACCCAATATGCTCCCGGTCGTGAACTGGTAAATAATCCTATAAACCAGGGATATCTTCAATCATCAAGAGATCAGAAATTCGTTCGAGGGTTAAAGGAAGACACTTATGATAACCGCCTCTGTTGGTTTAAAGAGTCCATAAAAAAACTGGTACAATGGTTGATTAAAAACAACATTACACGTGTTGTCTTCCCCTATAATATTGCAAGTGCTGGAATTCCTTACGTGCTGTGGAAAGCTGACTACCAACCACATCTTCAAGAAGCCGTTGCTGAGCTCCAACTGTATAATATATCATGCATCATCCTGGACAGATGGTGGGCCCACGATGAACCAGAAACAAAGGTAAATCAATCTCCCGAGGTAACCAAGAAAAGAAAACTGGCGAATACAGAGGACGATGCTGGGACAGGCGACTGGAAAAGGAAACTGGACGACGCTGAGAACTATGCTGTAGACAACGTGGACCCTAAATAGCTCTAGTTTCAGACAATTTTCCAATAACTTTGTATATTACTGTATGTTAGAATATGTTAATAAATAACAATGTAAGGATGTGTAGTATGATTTACCTTCAGCATATAATTGGCATCTCATCCTATCCACCTCTATATTATGAAAGAATTATAATATTTTTGCTAGTGTTTTGCTTGCTCTTAATGGAGTCACATCATACATACGTTACCAGCACCGCGGATGGGGAAATATACCCCAACACCAGCACGAGCTTTACTAATAACATACAAACCCTAACATTAGACAAGGACTTGGAATATGAAGTCGGTCTGTTGAACGTGTTGCTTCCACGTCAATATTACATTGTTAAACCCGGCGAACGAGAGTGCTGCGTACATCTGGAATATGGTAGAAAACCAACACCACAGTCAACGGTTATTGAAAGGCATACACTGTCGAGGTCTATTGATGTTAATATCTTAAGCAATGATACTGGGTATTTGGTGTTATGTGTCAACAATATGATAACGACATTGTTAAAGGAGATGTTCGATGGGGACAAACACCATTTACTGTCGTATTTTAAAGAAGTTCTTGCAGTCACCCCAACAAATGATCATTTAAGTTTGTTCTGCTACAGTGGTTATCATCCAAGAGTTGCATTTATTAAAGTTTCCTTTGACGCACGGCTGGCCCAGGTTCTTGGTTTTGTCCCTAATATAGGTTATGATTTGTTTTCTTCCTTGGTTGTACATGACGAACCTGAACCCTCTCCTCTTGTTCCACAATTGGGTCATGCCCCCTTGATGAAAAATGGCGATGTACAGTGTGTTCTCATTTACACCGACCATGTCAATGCCTCTAGGTACGCTGGAAAAAATTTTAATATTCTTGATGTCTTTTCACTCTCCGGAGGACTAACAAAAGGCGTGCATCCAACTATATATAAACCCCTTAAATCCAAAGTAATTGATTCTATTTCCATTAAACTTACAGATCAAAAAGGTCGTCCTATGTATTTCGAAGAAGGATACCCTGTTATATGTTTACTTCATATTCGGTCGCGTTGAATCTTTGACTACTGCTGTATTAATAGGAATGTTGTCCATTTGACCAAGCAGTCTCCTTCTAGCCACCATGAGGGTTACATTCATTCCTCCTTCCGTAGCAGAATATCATACTTTGTTTTCGAATGGCAAACAAATAACTTCAAGAGGGAGTGGTATTGATGATATAGTCACACTTTCCTACGAACCAAGCTATCGCAGAGGCGGGGGTTTATTCTCAGTCTTAGCAGGACTTGCTAAAAGAGCCTTCCCTTTCCTGGTGAAAAATGTCATTGTGCCTTCCGCTCGAACATTTGGTAACAATGTTCTAGACGATATTTCACAGGGAAGCAACTTGAAAAGCTCCATAAAAAAACATGGAATTAATTCTCTAAAGCAAGCCGCACTAAAACTGACCAGAGGAAGCGGGAAAAAGAAAGTCAAGCGAGTCGGGAGGAAAAGGTGCTATAAAAAAGACATCTTTACCGAGTTGTAATCATTGTTGTACTATCACCAGTATGGCGAGCATCTCAAGTGCGATTGGTGTTGGGAACCAGCATTCTCCCCTGGGTCAATATGCTGCTGGTGTCAGCGAATTGTTTCCCCGCCCCAACAAAATGAGATTATTGGAAACAACGATTGCCTCGCGTTATGACGCTGATGTTTTACCTACTAACCTTGGATTCAATATGAAATTATCCGATAAATATATAGATTTTCTCATTCCTGGAACTCTTGGTAGCTTGATTGATTTGGGAAAATTGGTTTTGCACACCTCATTACGCTTAACTATGGAAGACAATACTACTCCTCTCACAGATGATCAACATGTTGAATTTACAAATAATACAGCGCACAGTCTATTCAAATCTGTGCAATGTTTTTTGGGAGATGTATCTGTTGAAAATAATGTACTTTATGGGTACACGTCATACGTTAAAATGCTGAATACTTTGCCACCCAACAAACTGAATACAATTGGAGCTAATGCTAATATTAACATCCCTGAGAATGGGTTTATTTCCAAAGTAACAACAGAATACTTTGACAATGCCAGTGCACAACACAAGACCATTCTGAAGCGGGTTAAGACACATGGCATACAACTCTGTTCCCCAATTCTTTTGGACATAAGTTCTTTAGACAGTTACTTGCTCGACGGTATTTCGGTTAGACTCCGAATGGAACTATCTAGCAACGCATGGCTGCTAAATTCTCCATCTAATGGTGATAAAATTCGTCTGCATATAGATTCAGCCAAGCTCCTTTATACGCGAGTGTTTCCTTACCCTAATGCACTTCATGATTTAAACGCGTCTCTCGCTGCCGGCAATCTTTTAAAATCGACATTTACCAAAACCTTCCTGAAAACCTATGTGTTAGCCAAAGACCAAACCATGGGAACGTACGATCAACCCTGGGTAATGTTATTCCGGAAAAACTCTCGCTTATAATAACGAGTATGGAAGCTCATTCCGGTGACTACACGCTAAACCCATTGTATTTGAGCCATGGCGATATAAGTCAGATAAACCTGAGTGTTAACGGTCAAACCATGTATAATATTCCTAGTAAATTCCCTCATGATTATGCCGAGTTATACCATCGTACTTTAGATGCACTTGGTTTTCACAGCGACCACTTAATCGGAAAAGAAAATTTCGACAAGGGGGCAATGATTTGTACTTTTGATTTGCGGGCTGAAAACCTGAATGATAATTTGCCTGTTGAAATGAATGGAGGGCTAAGACTTAGCTTGAATCTAAGCAAGGGAGAAAACGAGAACCGTCTGTTGATACTGTTTGGTGAAACTGTGGGTATAATAACAGTTAACTCTGAGAGACGACTGCATTGTGATGTACGCGCTTGAAGCCGGTGTTGTGCGATGAACAACATGGAGATTGAAAGAGGATTGAAGGGGTGCATGGGAAAGCAGGCCTTGTTTTTAGGTGTGTTATTAGCAGACGAGGTCAAATCTATACCTCGATATAGAAAACCTGTAGTCTGCATTGTCAACACGCTACCAAGTTATTCTAAAAGGGAAATGGGACACTGGATTTGCCTTTACTATGAACCGGGCATGCTAGTGTTCTTAGATAGCTATGCTTTTGATCCGAAATTATACTCTGATTATTTTAAATATAACGATTACCCTGGGCTCAATATATATAAAAATGCATTTCGGTTGCAAAGCACGCGGAGCGATGTGTGTGGGGCTTATACCATGTACTTTGCATACAATGTTTCTCACTTGGGTGCAAGAGAAACTCTTGAAAAAATATGTATGGAGTTTTCCAAGACCGAATATTCGAAGAACGACGAACACGTGATGAGATTTGCTTACAGCAAGTTTTTAATGCCTGTATGCCATCAAACATTTAACACGTGTCCATAAAAAGTAAGTATAGTATATTACTTTGTCTTGTATTGAAGTATATTACATTCACTGCATAAATAATTCCTTTATCGGAAAGAGTTTGTATAACATGCTTAAATCGGAACTGACCCCACACAGGACCTCACCACTGCTGCCCCGAGCTGCCAGCCACCGCCGCGCATGATCTCGTCGCGTCGTGTCCTCGCATGCTGCCGGCCCCGCCGCGCATCATGTCCTCGCATGTTGTCGACGCAGCGCCGCCCGCCCGCCTGCCCGCCCGCGTGCTATCCTGTCACCACATGGTTATATTCTCCGCCAGCATTTTATATGCGAGCCAAAAGCGTTTCATCCACATGTAAATTCCAGTCGAATAAATTTAAAGACATATATTGTGTTTTTTTCATCTGTTTTTTATATGGGTCATAAAAAAACAATCAAACTCAGTGTTTTATTGGAAGTACATGTTCTTCATGTGTATTTTAAAAATATTATAATACCACAAACTCCAACAGTAGACCTATATACAACATATATTTACATATATTTAAAATAACAGGCAAATGCTTACAGACTAAACACCATGCACACACCAGTCCACATCATATATACAACAATTTATTCCGAGATTGACTCGTCTTCTAACGTGTAAAATCAAGAGGGATTGATGCAAGCATTTGATTTATTTCTTCCTCTTCTGTGGCTGACATGAACATGTCATCGCCCACCCGTGTTTTCGATGGGAAATATCGCTCAGCCAACACATCCCTTTCTCCCCATAGCTCATATGTTTCTTCTTCCATTGCACTGTCATGTTGTCCATCCATTGCACTGGGCAGACTCACTTCTGTTACATCCCCTCCATCGCTTTCTTGGGGGGACAGTGTCATGATCTGTGCTTCCTCCCCCTCCTCTAGCCCAACAGAATTATCAGGATGACCGTAAGATCGTGACTCCAAGGCGCTAATGTAGTATCTTTTGTCCTCAACTATAGATATCCCTCTCTTCGGATATTTTACTGTACTCATTCGACTATTGCGCACTGTGAATCCCTGATAGTCAAAGACATATGTTTCCTTCTGGAATAGGGCGTCTTTGTATTGCTGATGGGTAATTTTCTTCTTTATGGACTTTGGAACACCCTTAGCTGAACTTACCCGATCATTGTCTGCCAGGACAATGGAATAGGACTTTGGTCTTACACCTACAAATTCAGCGATGACTCTTTCCCCAACTTCAGATTTTAATAGCCCGAGTTTTCCCTTGTTTTTTGTGGTGTACAAGGGATGCGAGGGGCTAAAGTTACTCGTGTCTAAATAGTTTTTGAGGGGCTCCTGTGAGTACTCTGTTAATAGATCAGGAGTTTCAATTTCTGTGATAAGGGAGTCGGTGTCACAATATACAAGTTTTACTCGATCCCCGTAATGTGCTTTCATGACATTGTAATAAAAATCATACAGTCGCAGTTTGGACAGCTTTAGGATATAGTAGCCAATGTAGTTTGGGTGATTCACATTTGAATATTTCTTATGGCGAACCACGGCTACATAGTCGTCATTGAGGGACACAGCACGTTTATAGTATGGACTGCGGGCCAGCTTCAAAAATGTGTTGTGATTGGTGACAATATCAACTTCTTGGTTATATTTGGCTGCGTTCATCAGGAATCGACCAAAAATACTGTTTGAAATGCACTTGATTGCATTTTTCTTGATTGGGCAAGTAGCTGTTTTGCGTGCTTCTATGTTATTCTGAATGAATTCTGCAAGAAAGTGTTCTTGTTTAAAGGTATATACAGCATGCACCTTTTTAACAACCAGACCTAGTTGAATAAGTAGCTTCAGGAGAGGCAGAGCAAAAAGCATTTTTTCCTGAGCAGCATGTGTCCCTATGAGCTTAAAGTTGTTACTCGGCACAGGACGGTTTTCTTCTTCATACCATGCACGTGTTTGGGGTGATATCACTTTTTTGGTGATGTTATGCTTTCTGATGATCAGTGGAAGGTCATCTGTTTTCTCAATGACTTCACGCGCGACAGCCACCGTATCACACATAATTAGATATCCAAAATCACCTTCGGTTGATTGATTGACCAGGCCCTTGTGCAGAAAAGATTGCATTTCAGTATCATCTAATTTTCTCATATCCCCACATGGCAGCTTTTCTTGCATTACAGTAGGATAAAGACTGTTGAAGTCAAGATATGAAAGGTATGTGCTTCTTTCATGTTTTGCATCAAACTCGGGGTTCGTGTAGATGTTATTACCACGTGCAAAACGACGCACAACGCTTGTGTATCCCCCTCTCACGTTATTTTGAATAGTGATATATATCGGGGCTACTAAGTACTTCCAATTCTTTTTGTGTTTTTAATAGAAAAGAGTCATAGGCAAATCCGGGCAGGCTAACATAATTCGCAATATCCAGTCCCCATTGAGTTTTCAAGACCCCCCGCCATTCTAGGAACACATCGCACAGGAGATGAGGTTCTGACACCCAGCTACTTTCCAAACCTTTTCCGCGTGTTGATACTCGCTTTCGGAAAGTTCTGTTCCATGAAGCGAATTGAAAAATTCTTCGCGGGGCGGAAGACGTGTTTCAGAAAGTCGTTCCAGCGAATTGAGATAGTCGTAGCACATTACCTGTTTTCCCTTGATCAGTAACGGTAAAGCGGGCGCTGGCACATCTTTCAACATCTGCTGTGTGTAAATGGGCTCGCTCCCATTGGCGATGAATTGGTTCGCTAAATCCCCAAGTGAACCAGGCATAAATGCATGGGAGTCAATAAATCTCAAGTCATTTATAACGACCTCATGATATTTTTTAACCGATTGCTTTGGTCTTAGTTTGATTTTCAAGTCGGGTAGAGTTAATTCATGCAGGATTAGCGCTAAATCATAATTAGAGTTATGTGCAATGAGACTGAGCTGCATTTTGTGATTTTTCATTTGAAGGTTGCATCTAATACAATAACCTCCAATGTAATTGTTTCCTGATTTTTCATGGTCGTGGTGTTTAACTAATTTGCCTTTTAAACACTCCTGTTTACAAAGAAGACAGTGAGTTTGTTCATTGTGACGCGCCACATCTTCAGCGGTCATATGGATCTTATTATACCCGGAGGAAAACTTTACTTTTTTCCAAGTACACTGCATTGTTTGAATAAAATGATTCACACAATCTCTTCCACAATAGGACCCGCTTTTTACTGTTTCTAAGTTTCTATTCACTACAATGTAAGGATACGCTATGGCAAAGTGCTGACGCTTTACGCATGTAGACACATTTGAAGAAGACTCAACTAGAATACTTTCGAAGTCGTAGAAACACAAATACGATGTCTCATATGCTTTTGCATGATTTTGGAATTTCACTTTTGACCCCGCGGGTGGGAATTTTAGTCTTGTTACTCCCACTGGGCAAATCATCTTATGTTCGTCAAGCGCTGTCTTGTTCTCAAACGCGCACATGCATATGTCACAGTAAATTTTTTTCACACGACGTTGATGGGTAAACACATTCATGTAGCTGTGAAAGTTTGGGATAAGCGCTAGATGCCTATTCCCCAACAACAGGCAATGAACTACTTCTTTATCTTTGAGTCCCTTTCTAACTAGTGTTAGTTCACCTTTTTTGCCTTTAATGCGATCTAGGTTGTAAACGCGAATACACATTTCATTTAATCTTTCAAGCTCTCCTAGGTCTTCCCAAGACACCGGGCTCTGAATGTCACCGGTATTAATAGCTGTCACACAGGCATCCCCCCGCTGTCTACCGCTTGGAACTACATTTCCTGACTTTAGACAACGATAGGCTGCTAGGACCTGGAAAACGCAGTCCGTGGGTCCTGAAGGATTGAGAACTTGTGTTTTCCCAGGAACACCCTTAGGATAAGGCACATATTCTCCGATCCTACTGTGAAGCATTATAAGAGCGAAGGACAGTTTTAAACTAACAATTTCATCTAACGTATACCCGCTACCTTCTTCTTCTGACACGTCACTATCAAACCGATTAACAAAATATTCCGATAGTTCACGCACATATGAACCAATGCTGTCGTGGCTAATGACTTGGATTGGACTTCGCATGTACATATCCCTGTACTGTGGTTCTTCGTTGGGGACTTCTCTGACTAAACGCAGATGCGCATCTACGTAGGTTTTGAACGATGGAGGCCTAGCATGTCGGTAGCCCTGGAAGACAGACTCTACTGCTTCGCGAAGACGTTCAGTGTTGTTGAAAAGCATCGCAATGTTTCCACTGTCTTCCAATGGGATAGGTACGTCTATCGTTGTGAAAGCCCCGTTAAAATGTTCACTGCTTACACTAGATGTTGGGCGCCCCGGTTTGTAGCCGCTAGGTCCTGGTTGTGGTGAATCCTCGCGACGAACATGTGTTTTTACATAGGCGTCTGAGGAAGAGTAAAAATAATATCAGATAGCCACATGGCGATATCATAATTTTTTCATAGTACAAACATGACCATATAGGCAACTAATTACAACATGATTGTTATTCAATAAATATGTAAATAGAAACTTACCGCTAATTGGCGCTTGCGATGAACGACCAGGGTTATAACCACTAGTCCCCGGGCAATCATCTGTATCTTCGCACGATGACGGGGGTGTTGTTGGTCGACCTGAATTGTAACCACTAGGTCCTGGTCGTGGGGAATCCTCGCGATGAACTTGCTTTTTTCCACGAGCGTCTGAGGAACAGTAAAATGATATTGCCTTTGAATGGATATGTCCTTAATATAAGCATCTAATTACAAACAACACAGTGTGTGTGCGTGTGTGTGTGTGTGTGTGTGTGTGTGTGTGTGTGTGTGTGTGTGTGTGTGTGTGTGTGTGTGTGTGTGTGTGTATGCATGTGTAATATAAAAACAGAAACACACCATGTGTATTCGTCCGTTTCCTTTTCCGGCCTTTACCAATCACTGGCGAGACGGGGCATTGACTGAGCCTGAAAGACTCTTCTGCATCGGAGGTAGTCCTTTGAAAGAGGAATAAACACAAAAATTTGCCTCTCTACCCATACATATTTCACCGTGTCGCTTAAAATATAAGACTGTTTCTCATATTAAATGCTATTGCATTACGGAAGACAATGAGCTGTGGCTTGTCATTGGTTTTACCTCTCTTCATCATTGAGACGTGTCCGTGGTTCTGCGCTGCAACCCGGTTGAGAAAACTCAACATCAGACCTCTCGAGGCTAGACAGGAATTCCTCTTCTGCAAAGGAAAAAGTTGATAATTAATAAGTTGCACCCCCCCCACCATCAGCCTAATACGATGCTACTGTTTTTTAGAGCAAACATATAAAACAACATGTCCAATAATATATGTTATTATGTACTCACCATTAATTCTGGTAATATCTTTGGATCCAATTCCGAGACCCCTGGGAATGCAGTTCGCTCTATGTTGTTGTATCGATGACAGGGTGAAGTATTTTTGGCAGATGCAACGCACACATGTATGACCCGGCGCAGATGCTTCTGCATATGATACACATGGAACTGGTACTTCAAAACGCTTAACGGGTTTCTTCATGTTTATGAAAACGAGAGCGTTCTGTGACCCCTGGCGTCAAAGCGGTTCTGCTGACCCCCACCCTGGATTGATTGGTTCCTTATATATAGGTTTTCTCTCTCTCTCTCTCTCTCTCTCTCGCACACACACACACACACACACACACACACACACACACACACACACACACACACACACACACACACACACACACTTCTTGAAAACAAGTGGAATCCCCCAAAGATCATTAGCGATACCGGATCACTGCGGGGGACCCCCAAGTCTCGTTAAAGATGACTATGTCAGTGCGTTCGTCTTTATATCTCCCAATTCCGCTCACCACACACACACACACACACACACACACACACACACACACACACACACACACACACACACACACACACACACACACACACACACACACACTCTCCTTGAAAACAAGCGGAATCCCCCAAAGGCCATTAGCGATACCGGATCACCGCGGGGACCCCCAAGGTCCATTAATCAAACTTCAAGATCAGATGGGAGGGAGGAAGAGGAAGAGGAGGAAACAGGATATATATATATATATATATATATATATATATATATATATATATATATATATATATATATATATATATATATATATATATTACACCCCCACTTTGGTTACCCCCATTTTACCCCCCCCACTTTGGTGACCCCCATTTTACCCCCCACTTTGGTTACCCCCATTTTACCCCCCCCCACTTTGGTGACCCCCAATTTATCCCCCCACTTTGGTTACCCCCATTTTACCCCCTCCACCCCCATTACCCCCACTTTGGCACTTTGACTACTACTTTGGTCACCCTACTCCTCGTATTACTAGCTGTTGGACTGAAATGGGCACGTGATTGCTGGCGCGCTTCTCGGTTATCCAAGCAACCGGACGACATCCAAGGGTCTTATGAATTGATGCCGAATCCTGCACCGTCAACATAAGCGGCGTGTCCACATCATTATTATGGTGCACGAGGACGTGCATTTTAAAGGTAGGGGTATGTCGTGAGTCGACACACAGAGCTGTGTTATACAGTGGATAAACAGAGTGGGACAGAGGGTGCCAGGGCCATAAACCAGATGGAGGGGAGAAAGAGAAAGTTCAAGTGCTTTTGACGAACGGTTGGAAGAACGCACACGGGAAAATTCGTTGGGTGCCAGCCGTTGTAGAACAAAACTTTATGAAAAGGAAAAGAGACATAACTTTGTGAAATTATATAGAGACATAGCCTTAAGTTTTGAAAGTTAGGAACTCACAGACGCTGTGACTGGAGAGAATAGGTAACTGTCAAGATTTTGAAAATAAGAAAGGCTGTATTAGAAGGCAGATTCACCCTGACTTACTAGGAGGAGATTCACCCAACTCAGCTCCCAATGGGGCTGGGATATTGGGGTAAGTGGAAGCTCTCTTTTAATGCAGTCTTAAAAGCAGCCGTAGGATGTTAGTGTTAGGATTTGATTTTATGTAGGATTTGTGATTTATTATGTATTGCTCCGTGATTACTTTAAAATGTATTGCTCCGTGTTTACTTTAAAATGTATTGCTCCGCGATTATTTTTATTATGTGTTGCTCCATGATTATGAATATTTTTATAAGCTCCTAGAACTACTTATGTGCTTGATTATGTTTGTGTCAAAGTAAGGAGGAAGGATGATGTTACTATACAACAGAAGGAGCAAGGAGAGAAATTAGAAGAATTACTTATGTGCTTGATTATGTATGTGTCAAAGCAAGAAGATAGGATGATGTTATTATATGACAAAAGGGGCAAGGGAAGATTATTTGTTAATTAAACTTATAGAAAACGGAAAGATTTTAATGACAATCATTTTAGAAGTTAGTGTTCTGTAACCCCGTGACCAAAGAATAAGTTGATTAACAGAACACGAAAACGTTGCAATAACGTGCGACGAAAAACCTATGCCCAAATTTTGTTGGAATTTATTGTTCATGGAGGAACCTATGCTCATTTATTTATTAGATACCGGTAACTCATTTTTATGGTGAACCTATGCCCAAATATTGTTGGAATTCATTGTTCTTGGGGAACCTATGCCATTTTTTTGTAATCATTGTTCAGGAGGAACTTATGCCATATTCTGAGGTCATTTATAAGTCATTCTTATTCTTTCCAGCTAACTTGATACCAAGGTTGTCACTGTCCTGTCCACTGACCTAGGGGTAGAGCCTATCTCTAAGTGTTTGTTGTACTCGAAGCAGACCAAGAAGAAGGAAGAGGTCAACTGCCCCAATGTAATAAAGTCCTGCAATGCAAACATGGGGGAATTGACAAGAGTGACATGCTTGTTCAAATCTACCATATCCCCATGAAATCAAAGAAGTGGTACATGAGGCTCTTTGCGTACTGCCTGGACCTCTCTGTGTGCAACGCCTGGCTATGCTACAAGCGTGATTGCTCGGCTTTCGGGGAGGAGAAGGTCCTCAGCCTGAAGGACTTTCGGCTGCACTTGTTCCACTTTGCCAGCAACCGGAAACCTAACATTCATCGGCAGCCACGGAGCTCAACAGGGTTGTCACCTGAAGTCGGCAGCCCTAGCACCAGCACTTTTCAGCTCCCCAAGAGTATCAGAGGTCACCGCAGCCATGAACCAGCAACCACAGTGCGCTTTGACAAGTCCCTATTCCATGTCCCACTCTTCCTGAACCGGCAGACCTGCAAGCACTGCAGCCGGAAGGGTCACATAATTCGCTCTAACTTTGTCTGCCAGGTCTGTAAAGTCCATCTCTGCCTCAGTGCTGATAGGAATTGCTTCAAGAGCTACCATGAGGCTGTGGCATAGGTCGGCGGATCAGACAGTGCAGGGACAGGTGAGGTATCTTGGGGGATCACGGCTGTACCAAATATTGTAATAATTAAGATGTTTTTCTGTTTATTTATATAACACAATGATTCAGCTTTCATTCTGTGTATTTTTTAACCTTCTATTTACATTTTAATATTGCAAAATTATGATTTTTTTTTTACCCTGGACCGGCATGTGCCCATATATGATAACTTCATAAATATAGAATTGTACCATATAAATGAAAAATTTCGAAAAATGTTCATAAGTAAAACTACCTTAGAATTGGCTCTATTTTCATAGTCTGGGGTAAAAAAAATAATTATCTAAGTATTTCTATGAGTGCCCGGTAAAGGATGTTGTTTTTAATATAACAGAAATGCACAAACAAGCATAATGATTGTAATATATATACGGGAATGTGTACCACATAGCGAGATGCTGGCTTCTACCGTAGGTGGAGTCAAGGATGGAAGCGGTGCGGATTATACGGAGAAACCACGATATCTATTTCGAATAAATCTGAAGAAATTAAGATGTTTGAGATCATTTCAGTGCTTATAATTTAAAATATGTATATAATATATGTCGCTTTTAATATAAAAGAAAACTAAAAACAAGCATTAAGATTGAAATATATTAGGAAAATTGTGGCAACACCAACCAAGATATTTCTCCTTAAAATCGTGTTCGTGAAAACAAGGCAAGACGTTAGGAAGTTTGGCCACACATGTAAACGCTTTTAGTCTTGTCTTCGTGTCAGCAGGCTGTCGAGCAGGGTTTGGATCTAAGAGAGGTTCTCCAAAGTTGTTCTACTCAAAACGAGTTCTGGTAAGCTTCTGTTTTCTCGTTGCTCCTAACTCACCGGAGTCTGGTCGGATCATGGGGACGTATTCGATGCGACGTCCCATTGTGGGTCTAGAGGTAACTCTTACTACATCTCTATATAATGCTATATATTCTGGTACTGGCGGAAATAGCACTCCAGGCGGTCTTATTAACGCTTTTTTTTTTAATACTCAGTAATAATTCATCTGATATAATTGTGGGAGTCACAACGTGTTTGTAACAATGCCAAGAGTCCCATTTTCAAGTTAATATTATCATTGGTGAGAGCAATCAGAGTAAGTTCTAGATTCATAAGAGCTTCAAGCTTTTGAATAAAAAATTATCTTATTATTTTATTTGATAGGGTTGAAGCCTCCTGCGGCCTAGATAAAGTTGCTTCCATCGAGCGCATTTCTCTAATGGTCATATTTAAAGTACATTCCACTCTATATCTGCTGTCATATTTCTAGCTTGTATCAGTGGATTCTGCACATCTTGGGTCCTTAGATCAAAAGGAAATAACATACTGTCGTCTCGTTAAAAGGATTCTAAACACGAGCGTGAAACACATTTCCGCTCGAATGGTGGTTTCCTGGGTAGGTTGGTTCGCCTTCGCTCCCAGGAGGATACACATCTGTAACAAACAATTGACTTAACTCTTTTCGTATTCCAATGGGTTGGGCATTATGTGAGGAAGCTCAGGTACTCTGCCTCTCGATCGAAGATTATACGAATCTTTAGATTCTTGTCCTATTCGTTCATAATTTATTTCTCCTTGGATTTCTTCTCTATCTCTTTCTAGTGTTGGAGTTGTTTCACTTTCACCTATTTCTTCCTGATTCTCTATTTCTTTCTGATCCTCTATTTCTTCATTATTTGTATATTCAGGAAAGACAAACCCCTCATAGTCTAACTCTTGTAATGGGTATGCTCCTCTGACATTCTCATTTTCTCTAACTGTGATGCTTTCTTCAGGAATTACTCTCATCCTGTCTGTATGTACTGTGACCTCTTTACCAGTCCTAATGCTCTTTAGTTTCATCAGTACTGCACTTATTACTCTTATTATTCTATATGGCCCGTCATATAGTGGTTGTAGTTTCTTGTTTTCTCCTCTGATTTGCACATGTTTTACATATACTCTATCCCCAATCTTCAAGGGTTTTATCTTGGTAATTCTTCTATAATTTTTTTTCCATTTCTTCACGTCCTTCTTCAATATATGTGGCACATCTCTGGTATATCAATTTTGCTATTACGGTCATTTCTTGCTTATATTCATCTACATTATACCAGAGCCTTCTTTCTACCTCTAACATTTTATGTGGAGTATTAGGGTCTCTCAAGTGCAGTAAGTAATATGGGCTGTCTCTTATAACTCTGTGATACGCTGTATTGTAGGCTTGTGTCACTACCGGAAGCATCTCGTCCCATATTGCTCGATTATTCTCTACTAGAGTTCTCAATATATTTACAAGGGTGTAATTTGCCTTTTTTTATTATTCCATTTGCTGACGGTCTATATGCCGTAACTTTCGCGTGCTTCATCTGTAATTGCATTGCAACTCCTTCAAATATTTGATTTACAAATTCTTTTCCTTGGTCTGTGACCCCGGTTCTTGGAACGCCATGTATACATACTACATTCTTATAGAATGCTCTTGTCACTTCTATTGCTTCTTTGCTCTTTAGTGACGCAGTTATAAGGAATCGTGTAAATACATCTATCACAGTAGGTATATACTTCTTTCCTTTATATGGCGTTCCTATGAGCCCTACTAGATCCATGTGTATACGCTCAAAAGGTGCACTTACACGAGGGTAATGTTTTAAAGATGCTGGGTATGTGTTTCCTATGTTTTTGATTTGACAACATACCGTCCACTTCTTGCAATATTCTTCTACGTCTTTTTTCATTCCAGGCCAGAAAGGAAGTTTCTGTGCCCTGTTCAGCGTAACCTTAATCCCTCTGTGCCCCGCGGTTGGCGACGAATGAGCCAAGTTTAGCGCCTTGAGAACATACTCAGAAGGTAGTACTACTGCCTTTTTTTCTCCTCATAGAGACTAGTGGCATATTTATATAATACATCATTCTCTAGTCGCAAGCCTCCTAGAGGTAGTCTCGCGTTTTGCTTTTCTTCATTCATCTTCTTTGCTATTGCTTCCGTCTCAGCGCCTGCTTCTATCATGTCTTTTATTAACTTATACCATGTGTCAGTATTCTGTAGTCTTCTTATTTCTTCAATACTCCATTCTAATGGTTCCTATGTAAACTATGTAATCTTTCTATTCTCTCTAATGGCTCTTACCACCATCACTTTATCTCTAGGATCCCCCAGTTTGATTTCTTCTACTTCTCTCATTCTTGATAAAAAGCCGGCAGATAAGTCACATTAAAATCATACTCGGACAAGAGTGTCTGCCACCTAGCTATTCCGCTGCTTGGGGTTGTTTTAGTCAGTAACCAAACTAATGGTCGGTGGTCTGTGTGTATGTCTATATGATAACCAAGACACAAGGGTCTGTTTACTTGTAGTCCATAGATCACTGCCAGTGCTTCTCTCTCTATCACTGGATATTTACTTTCTGTTATTCAGAGTTCTGCTGAAGAAGGTGAGTGGTCTCAGATTTCCGTCTTCATCTTTTTGTTGTAATACACCTCCAATAATCACTTCTGACGCATCGGTCGTTAATACAAAAACTCTGGTGAAGTCAAGGAATTTAAATATAATTTTTCTGTTAACTCTGTTTTCAGTTTTTCGAATGCTCCTTGTGCTGCTTCACTCCATTCTATGAGTGTTGTCATTCTGCTTGTGTGGTCCTTTCTTTCCACTCAGTAATTTAGTCAGTGATCTAGCTACCAGTTAATAATTTGGTGTAAACTTTCTATAGTAATTTATCATACCAAAGAAAAATTGTAACTCGTACAGTCTTAGGGACTGGTGCTAACTTGATAGCTTCCACCTTTGAGAGTTGAGGTTTGAGTCCATCAGCACTTATTACATGACCCAAATATTCAACTTCTGCTTTGAAAAATTCACATTTTTTTTTAGCTTCAGCGTTAATTTTGCAGCTCTTAACCTCTCTAATACTTGTTCTAGATTTTCTACGTGTTTTTGAAGATCTGTTCCCTGAACCACGATGTCGTCTAGATATACGTGTGCAATTGTACCAATTAATCCTGCTAAAACGGTGTTTACTACCAGCTGAAAGTATAAAGATAAGTCTTTAAGGCCAAACGGGAGGCAGGTGTACATCCAATGTCCTTCAGGTGAGGAGAAAACTGTCTTCTACATGCTCTCTGGATCTAAAGGTATCTGATGGTACCCTTGTTTCATGTCTAGGCAAGAAAACAGTTTACTTTTTCCCAACTGATTTAAGATGCTTTGTATACTAGGTAGAGGATACCTGTCTGCTCTCAATTTAAGATTCAATGCCCTGAAATCTAGACTTATTCTAATTCCTCCGTCTTTCTTTAAAATGGGGATCAATTGCGCATTGTACGCTGAGTAAGAGGATAAAATTACTCCTTGCTCTTGCATTTTCTTTAATTCCTCGCGTACTTTCTCATGATAGCTGACAGGTATGGGGTACGGCTTCTTGTACACCACTTCCTCATCCATTTGTTTGATAGTATACATATAAAATGGGGTTACAGTTAACGGGTCCTTTTCAGTAACAAAGACATCTTGATATTTCTTGATCAGTGTCTTTAATACTTCATTTTCTTCTGTTCCCGAAGGCAACTTTGTTTCGACCATCTCGTAAAATCTCTGTAACTTCCTTTCCTGAGCGACCTTGGGTCTGTTACTCTGTTGGGAAACGCTAGCTACTACTGGTAACCCTGGTGCGTATAAACTCGACCTACATGGTTGTACTATTCCTATTATCTTATCTGTCTCCACTTCTGTTCCTTCTTGTTCTACATTTACATATTGCACTGTAAACATAGATTGGTTTTCATTTGCCGTTTGGTGTAACTTTACCACGCCTGGGCAAAGTATTCTTGCTTGTGGATTACTGTGGCACGGCTCAAATATTGCTTCGTTATGGCCTACAATTGGAGTAGTGAGTGTCATGTACCAAGCTGTGGAGGACATAACCGTCCCCGATTCTATTACGCTGGCACGAACATATTTAGTGTGTCTGGTTGACTCACTTCCGGTCGTTTGACTCGTTGACCATCCCCGCGTTCGGTAGCGCCTCCCGCATCGATCATGAGCCGAGCTCAGCCAATCACAACGCCGCATTTCGTAGCGATGGCATCGATGTCATCGATATGCATCACTATGGTCTCAGAGCATGTGCCGAGGGGACTTGGACTGAGACTGGTAGAGTGTTTTTTGTTCTTGTTCTTGTTTTAGGGCTGCAAGGATCCCTTGGGGAACACTATGAGCCCTGTGTTTTTTGTTTACATTTTAGCCACAGATTCTTAGATTTCCACTGTCGGAAACGTTTAAGCTAAGTTTCTGATCTGTCAGAGACTGAGGTTCACCCAGGAACAATGTACTAAGGTCTTTTGAAGTTGTAGAATAAGTAATTAAGACAGTGAAGTCAATACATTCGTGTATATGATGAAGTAAGGCAGTTTAATATCGCCATCTCGGTAATCAGGAATTGGTCTTACAACAGATGGTCAAGAAACGCCCTAAAATCTGACTATTGATAACACAACGCCTACTGTACCTATCTGTCTACATACAGACAGAGGCGATATAAAATGACAGACTTGATAGGGAAACACCTTAATTATATCTGACATGTAAGTAATAACCTCGGGAAAAGACAATAATGTTATCTCCATATTATTCCTCAACTACTTTCATTTTAAATTTTTACACAGTCCCAAACATGTATGTACATAGTTTTCTACATACTTGTATTCATTGATGTATATGGGTTTGTGTCTTGAATGTTTGTTTATAATCTAAGAATAATCTATTGTATTGTACAAGTCAATAAATTTTCTTGGTTTTCTATCATGTTTACCTAAAAAGACATTACTTTTTAAGTAAATTACAACAATAATTTAATATGAATATTCAGATGGTTTGGACACCTGAAAAGACTGGGTGAGTTGCCAAGAAGGATGTACAATGCTGGGATCATCTTCTGAGTCACGTAATCCTACTATTGCCACTTAGAAAACAATATGAAACATAGCTCATAAAAAAAAAAAACTTTTTATTAATTGAAAAGTTAAAATCAAGAACGGAAAATTTTTTATTTAGGTTAGGTTAGGTTATTTTCTTAAGCAATTTCCTGTCGAGCAATTGATAGTTTGAGAAATTATTTCTTGAGCAATTTACTGTCTAGCAATTTACTTCGAGAAATTTACCTAGATTCAGGCTATAATATGACAATCAGGAAAAAAATATCAAAAGTAAAATGCCTAACTTTTGGGCAATTAAATAAAGAAAGCTTATATAACGGAACCTAACTGAGCCAAACCGTACCTAGCCAAACCTAATCTAACCATAACCTAACGTAACCTAACCGGTATTAATTTATATCATCAGAATCTCTAGAGAATTCAGAGCTGTACTCTTGCATTACCTGTTGCATTTTGATAAGATCTTATTCCAAATTCTGTCGCAAATTCTTAGTTTGTCAGATATTCATTGTTTTCTGTGACATCTCTTTGAAAAGTAATAAGGAAAATAATCTAAAGTAAAATGCCTAACTTTTGGGTAATGAAATATAAAAAGCTTATATAACCGAGCCAAACTGTACCTAGCCAAACCTAATCTAACCACAACCTAATGTAACCTAACCAGTATTAATTTACATCATCAGAATGTTCTGAAAATTCAGAGCTGTACTTTTGCAATACCTGTTGCATTTTTATGTTTTCTTAATCCAAATGCTGTCGTAAATTCTTAGTTTGTGAGATATTCAATGTTTTCAGAGAGATCTCTTCGAAAAGTAAAGTTTAGTTTCGTTTTAACAAGGTTCTGATGTTTGTCAATGTAGGTTAGGGTTTTGGTTAATTTATGTTATGTTAGGTTAGGTTTAGGGAAAGATTCGTAAGACGACCCAGTCTTTTTTTGACAGCATTTTTTTATGATAGATTTTTTATGTGTTTTTAATTAATCTGATGTTTGTTATGCCAAGCAATTTTTTTTCCTCAAGGTAAAAATTGCCACAAAAAAGTCAGATTAATTCGAAACCATCAAAATCAATAGGAGAAAAAAAATGTTCAGTAAACCTAAGCAAACCTAATTAAAACTAATCTAACCCAAGCAAATCTAAGTAAGACTAACCTAACTAAATCTAACCTTCTTTAACCAAATCAGGTAAAGATTCGTAAGATGACCCACTCGATATCTCGTTATCTTTATAATGCACTGCAAATTCAACCTCAGATACTTGCTCAGATAGGTTAGGTTAGGTTTGATTGTGTTTGCTTAGGTTAGGTTGGTTAATTAGGTTTGCTTAAGGTTACTGAAAATTTTTTTTTTCTTATTGACTTTAATGGTTTTAATTAATTTCACTTTTTTGTGGCAATTTTTACCTTTGGGAAAAAATGCATTGCATAACAAACATCACATTTATTCAAAACACATAAAAATCTATCAGGACTGGTTCGTCTTCAAAAAACTTTACCTAGGTTAATTTAGAAGCTATCAAATGTTCTCTATGAGCAAGAGTAGGGAGTTGGACGAATTGCAGACATTTTATTTCGTATACAGACTCCATAATGGTGAAGATGTAAAATTATACCCCATAACCTAACATAACATAACCGCCTGAAACCTTTACAGACGTGTTGAGTACACTAGATGTATAGTATGTACGACTTCATATTTATATCGATATCATCGAAGCAGTAGTTATGCAGAAATAACAAACTATTTACTGACAATCATTGTATTTTGTCTTCTCCCAAAAAACCCGCATTCCCACAGGTCCCCAGAATTGTTGGGGGTTGATGAGGATGTCTTATTAGATATGCATTTGCGACGAAAATCAATGTAAAAATCGTTCGAAATGGATCATTTTTTATACGAAAAGTGTGTTATTTACATCCAAGTGCATTGGGAGAGCTAAAAATTTACCAGCCACACAATCACCTACGCTATATCAGTACTCTCACAAGAGTTTACGGCTTCTTTTATATCCTCACATCTTCTTGCCACCTAAATACTGTGTTTACTGCGGCTATAATTGCTCCAGACTCTATTATATGTTAATCAGCAAGTTTTTTCTACGGCGATAAAGGTGCCCATGAAGAGGGTGCGCCGCCATGTTGGCTCAATCAGCTGATTATCTCAACACTAAAAAAAAGAAAACACATAGCGACGTCGCTATGTGTCCAATATCGTTCGGTGGGCAAATTCTTCACCCCCCCACCTCGCTGAACGCGGCCCATGCTACTCTCTTATCATTTTCATTTCCTGTATGGGCGTCTCTTGTTCCCTTTGCTGTGTCATCGTCATTGTTCTCTCTCTTCTCTTTTGTTTCTTCTTTATCGGCTATTTGTATCACCGTAACTCTTTGTCCACTTCCTCGAGGTGTTACTCTTACTATTTCTCCATTTATTTTCACTTCGACAAGGCTTTCCTTTCCCATTGTTTTTATGCTTAGCTCTACATTATTTCGCTTGAGATAGTTTACACCCAATACTATTGGTGTTGGCAGTTCATAGTGAATCACCACTACCATCTCTTGTCTGATACTTCCTGTACCGACCTTGACCAAGACTTCTATTTTTCCATTGTTCTTTACTACATCCTGGTTTATGGCAACTATGCCCACTGCTTTCTGTGTAATCATCGTTCCTTCTATATTTCTCTCTTCCATGAATCGTTCTTCTATTAGACTTACACCTGCTCCTGTGTCTATCATAGCTATTACATTTGTATATTCTCTATTTTGCTTTTTAATCTTTATTTCGACTGCTATCAGATCTAATTCTTGACTTACATTGTAATGCTCCATACTTCCTACTGTATTGTTCTCTTTCATTTCCCGTCTTTCTTCTTAGAGCTCTTTCTTTGTCTGTCTTCTCTGGTTGTAATTGGAGTATTTTCTATGGCTGATCCTGATTTTTGCCTTCTCCTACAATTCATTGTAAAATGATTTGTCAAACCACAGTTGGCGCAATGCCTTTTAAAGGCTCTTGTACATTCTTGCGTGCGGTGATTATTCACTCCGCAATTATCGCATCTGATTTCTCTTTTCTTACAATGTCGTGCCATATGCCCGATTCCCTGGCAATTGTAGCATCTAAATGGGGTTTTATCTGTTTTCCCCATTCTCATGGATTGATAGGTTGTGCCCGTGGCCATGTTTACGGTTTGTCTGACTTCTCCTTTGTGTCAGAGTCTGCCAACTTACATTTTGGGTGGTTTCGTACAAACTGTAAGACTAGCTTGTACACTGCCACTGGGTATTTTTCTTGTGACTCGGAAGGAATGTGTCAAATGCAGGAGGTAGAGCTTTCCGAAACGCTGCTATGAGGTCTTGTTTTACATACGTAGTGCAACCCGGATCCATTTGTATCAAGTTCTGCATTAGTGAATCTGTTCTGATGTAAAACTCTGTGATGGTTTCTCCTGGTAATCATTTTGCATTACTTAATTCGTATCTATAATTAGCAAAATTTTCCTCCTCAGGATAAACTTCATTTAACTTATTCTTTACTGCGGCCCAACAGTAACCATTTGCCTGTATGGCTGATATTACTACCGTTCTTGCTGGTCCTAAAGTATATTTTTTGGCCAACTCGATTCTCCCTTCATCTGTCCAGTTTAACCTGGTTTTTGCTTCTAAATCTTCTATCCATTTAGAAGCACTTATTTCAAGGAGGTGCTCCGGGTTTTTTTTCCGTATCTTGCTTCACCTCCACTATAGTAAAGCAATCCTTGCACTCTAACAAAGTTGTCTTTGGTATTGTCGCTTATTATTTTTGCTAAATCTTGAGATTGTATTATAGCTGATCCTTCTGTATTTCTTGTTTCTGCCCCTACGCCTGAACTATGTGGGCTCAAGAGATTCAGTACTTTCTTCGCTTCTATGACTAACACCTGATGGAATGTATGCGACTTCTGGAGGGCAACGAATTATTCTTTGCCTTTGACCTATATCAAAGGACATAAATGACCGAAGCTTTTTTTGTTCTAACTTAGACTAACACAACACAGTTATATCCCTTTATTCCCTGCCACCAATGTTGTGCCCCCACCTTCCACTCTTAATTACTTTACTTTATTTATTAGGTAATATGTAATCTGCTTGAATACAAATTCTAGTGGGATCATTGCTTTTATTCCAAGGATCCTCAAGAGCAATATTCTATGGAAGGTTAAGGTAACATAATATTTCTCTTTGAAACGTGAGATCAGGGATATAAAAGGTTATGCTGTCGCTATATTAATTCTTATAATATAATAATACTCCTTGTACTATTTCTTCAATACATATGCAAATACTTTAGGTATTAGCTACCAGCTCTATTTGTAATACGCGTTATACAATAAACGATGTACTACTCACATTATATTCTATATCATATATCCCAACTAAATTTTGCTCGTACCTCTTAAAGACTTAGACCCTTGAAAATTATTTACACAACCTTAACCCGACTCTCAGCTTCTACTCACGACAAACAGCAAAATGTCCTTCCTTATCGTTTCGTTCTGGCTGGCCCTCTTCTCAATTATTTCTTGTATTCTTCTTATAAGGATTTTTCTTCCTTCTTTTATCCTTATTCTTTTTTGTAATCTTTTTCTTCATTCTATATGCCTATATATGCTCCTTATTCCTGCCTGTCCTTTGTTTCTTCGTCAGGAGTGTTTTCTGCGTCAGAAGCACTGCTTGCGGGTTCAAACAGCTGTCCTCGGCCTCCCTTACCCTATACCAGTCCTTGTTACCTACTTCTTCACATGGCCACATAATTTGCACAAGTATAACTCCTCAGGAGCTTTTATCAACTTTATAAGCACTGCCTTTTGGGAAGGCGACAGGACAATGTCCTGAATGAGTTTCTTCGCCGCCTCCCAGATCCTCTGGTCTTCTTCCTTCTGAACGTGTTCAACACCAGCTGGCTGTCTGGGACGTTTCCTTCTGTGGGAAACTGCACCTGCCTCGTTCCTTCCTTCTTAGTGGTTGAACTACCATTCTAGTCTGCCGGCGCTGGTTCACCTCTCCAACTGCTTGTTCGCCGGCTTCCCCGACACTACCCCATCCCCTTATCCAGGTGTCAGAACTCGACATACCTGCCCTTACGGAGGAAGACATAAAAAACAAAGGAAAATAGAACAGAAGCGAAGGAAGGAATAGACGAAAGGAACAACGAATGATACGTACTCAGAAACCATAGATTAGACCCATGACCAGAAGAAGCGAAGGGCGTAGATGGGATGGGGTCAAGGCAAGACGCGGGACGGCAGGAGCTCGAATTTGAGCTGATATCATAGCGGGAGTGACAGACACCATACATTTCTGCTATGGCGCCCAAAACCATAGATCCCCTACCACCTAGGCACCTAAAGCTAACACCAGGCAGAGAAGATCACTTGTAGCCAGACCCCCGTACTAACCAGTACTATCTTGGAGACGAAGGACGAGCAGAGCTGTAACATGCAGTTGTTACATATCGTGAGTAGAAGCTGAGAGCCGAAAGAGTTGTTATAATAGATTGTGATAGGGTCTTGGAGAACAGGCACTGCAGTATTTTGTAATAGGATTGTAATATTAGCAGGAGTGTGATTACACTACATTATTGCATTTAATAGGTCAGGTACAATATAAATGCACCTGTTTATGTACTTTGTTATATTGGGAAGGTACTCTATATCTGTACCGATATGTACTTGACTCTTTGAGGTTGATACAATATACCTGTATCAATATATGATTTTATGTACGTTATAAGGATATATGCGGATGAAGTACACACCATTGTATAAGCTCACGTTGAATAACGAACCGCAGAAGTTAAATGTCTCGTAGCGAGAGCGTGTGAGATAAGCTGTGACACAGCTTCCTGTGTATAACTATTTTAAGATAATTCAGTAAAGCCAGAAAATCATCTATCCTTTTTATATACTCCCACTTGAACCTATGATTCCAAGGAGTGTTGATTCTAATGTAACCTGGTTTGACTTAAGATTGATAACATCAGATAAAGTATAACTCAATATCTAATCACCAGTACGGGTTACATCAGTGGTGGCAGCATACCGGTGGGGATATATACTTATATGTGGTTATATAAGTTCAATAGCGCATGAAAAACAAGCTAAAGTTAATCAGTTGTCCACCGGAAATAGCAAACATATCTGATTGAGGGAGTGAGGACGAGTGGTGGTGGGAAAACGCCATCAATATGGCTACTGGGCCAGTCAACACCACTCAGGTGAGGACTTCAGACTTAGCTGAAGTCATCACCCATAACTCTAAGAATAACTTTGCAAGAGTTATCGGTTTGAATTATTTTTGTGGTGAATGCTCAAAGGATGAAGAACATCCAACACTTATATGTACTAGAAGCACCAGGGCGTGGTTAAGCGATATAGAAGCCAGGACAAAAGGCAACTGGGACGAAGCGGGGAGAATCAAGCTTACCAAACAATACGCCTTCGGACCGGCGAAGGACTTACTCACTTCTGTTCTTACATCACGTGGGTATAACTGGGAGGCCATCAAAATAGAATTTTTAGAAGTTTTTTGAGAGGGAAACCGAGCAGAGTATTTTAAGCAGGAACTCCATGACGCTAAAAGGAAGCCTGGAGAAAGATTCTATGAATATTATATTCGTCTAAATGGACTGGCTGTTAAAATTGAAAAGGAGCAGCCAACTTACTCTGTTTTCGTTAAAAGAGACGTAACTAAAGCCCTGTTACGAGCCCTCCCGATGGCCTTCGAGACAGGGATGACCGAAGACGATCTGGATCAACCCAAAGAGGTTTATCAAAGAGCCCGTAACTATATTAAGTGTAACCCACAATGTAAATTGAGAGACGAGGATGTTCAACGGGAGGGGAGATAGGTAGTCAACCCAGATCACATCACAAAGGTTCTGGTCCCCAGATTACAAAACACCGAGGTGTTACAATTGCCATCAGATGGGTCACATGGTAAGGGAATGCTGGTGTACTATTACAACTTATATTTAATATATTAATATGTATGTATGCATGTATTTACAATACTTTTGTATGTTAGTGTGTTGACACAGGTGTCGTTTGATAGCTACAAAGATTTACCCAGGTGTGGGTATAAAACATTGACCGCGCTAATCCCCTTGACTCGCCGCCCACGAACACCTGCATAGCTCTCAGCTTTCCCACCGAAAGCATGTCCTGTCCCATGGGCCAAGGGATTAACAGATTATCTCGCTTCTCCTTCTCATCTTTCCGCTCATCCATCTTTTCTCCATTTTATTTCCGCCATGTCCTCTATTTTGATCATCTCCCATTGTTAGCTGTAAGATATGTCAGTCACTTCAGTCTTGGCTCTGGGCGAGAGCAGACGTCCTGAATCGGTGACACCAAGTGTACCTACTTTTACTCAAATAAACATGTAGTGATACAAGCTTACTATTTAACCAGAGTGAGTGAGAGTTTGAGGTGAGTGAGTGAACTATTGCAATGAACACGTAACACACATCACGCTGATATCCTACAATCCTACAATCCTGCAAACGACTACGAGAACGCGACGAGCAAGAAGGAGAATAGATCCACCCGCCTTGCCCTCGACACACTACCATAGTTAAGTTCCTTGCAGCTTGCAATCTGCAGGGTGGTGGCAGCGACTTCAGCTTGCACCGTGATTAAGCGCAGTGTTCAGGCTCAACAAGTGATGGCAGCGGTGTCTCTCCGTCATCGCCTTCTGCAGTAGTCAACAAGTTATTGCAGCGGTTCTCCTCCTTCGTCGGCTCCTTCTGAGGTGAACACACATAAACAAACGGTAGTGACTCCCCTCTCTTCTGAAGTGAACAAGTTTTACACCTCGCACGCAACACTCACGCCCTTCGCCAAGCTCCTCTCAGCTCAAGTTTCGTCGTGTCAACCACGCCTCTCTCAAGTTCCGCCCGCGTGCCTGTGTGTGTGTGTGTCCCTGCCTGTCAGCTAGTGTGTCACTCAAGACGGTCCCTCACGACGGTCCCTCACTCAAAACTCACCACCCTCTCACTCGTTCGCTCGCTCACTCGGGCGTGTCCCCCACCCCGCCTCTCATCATCTACCTACTGTCTCCGGCTGATGCTGCTGTGATCGCCTCCTGCCGCCTTCTGCATCGCCGTCATTCTCCACGCCTCTCCCAGTCATCTTCTACACGCCTCTGCCAGGCGTCCTCCACCACCCCGTCCCTCATCACTCCCGCCGCCTTCACCCCAACCACCTCCCGACGAAGGCCTCCTCCATAATGACCAGTTCAGCGGTTCTACCAAGGATACGTTTCGCTGTTGGGTAACGTAGACACATGCACTAGCTTATTACATACCTCTTTTATTCTATTTTCCTCTTTCTCCTCTACTTAATTTTTATTTTAGGTTTTACGGTTCATTAGTGTCGGTTTATTTTTCTCTGTGTTTTTCACGTATCTGATTTTGTCTCCCACTTCTTGTTTATGTATTTTTGTGTATTATTGTATTTATTGTATGTCTTTTTCCCCATTACACACTCGTTCAGGTGCCATTTATTCATCACCTCTCAACATGGCTGACGCCACAGAATCCCTGACCGCTACCGCGGGACCCCTTTCCTCCACTCCCTCCCCTCCTTCCACTACCCACCCTGTGCACCATATGTCCCTCTCGCCAGCGTCCGTGCCCCAATGGTCAGGCGACGATCCTCAGTACCCTGTGTTCATGTTCATTCGTCGCCTCCGTGATGCTCTCTCTCATACAACTTTTAACAGTGAACAATGTGTGACCTTTGCAAGACAATGTATGTCCCTCAGCCCTTTGACTCCGGCTGGAGCGGCGCTCGAGGACGACTTTTATTCCAATTGCACTGACTTTGAGGCTTTTTGTGATAACCTCATTAAGGAGTTTGCTTGCTCCAGCAGGGACCTGTGTCTAACCTCCCTGCGTAACTTCTCAGAACTCTTGCTCACGAATCACGGCACCTTATCCCCTAAGACTGCTGCTGGGTTAGCTGGTAGACTTAGGACTGAATTGGATTACTCCCTCAAAAATTCACAGTGGATGAATGGCGATACTATGTCTAAGGATAATTTTCTGAATCTCATGTTTTATCTACTTTTTTCCAATTCACTCACGCCTGACGCATCTCATATTTCACGTGACATCCCCTTCCACCCCTCTTCCACAATTCATGATCTCAAGGTGGAAATTGAATCCAAACTCACACCCGCTCATCCTCTTTCCTCTCATGTAGGCGCTACCGTCCATCCCCCACCCTCCTCCCGTCCCTATGGACCCCCGTTACCACGTTCGCTCAAACACCTCCCTCCCTCCACCTCTGGTTCCCATCCTCCTTCTCCTCCCCGTCCCCCTTCTCCTCATCCCGCACCTCCTATGCTTCATCATCCTTCCCCTCCCTACCATACAACATCTGGTCATGCACCCTCCCTCCACACACCACACCATCACGTTTCATTCTCTCCCTCTCACCCTCGCCAAAGTCCCTCACCGACTTCGTGGTGTTATTATCACAAAACTCAGTTGCATGATTCATCGAAGTGCAGATTTCTGGCTTATCAACGCTCACAACAGCATTTTCAGTAGGTAAGGAAGGACTTAGCGTCACGCCCTCCCTTACAGTTAAGCCACATAACTGTAATAATGTTGGTGGTAAGTGGCATATCAGTGAGTCGCACAGTACTCAACTACAGGACGAGAAGCCATTTTGCACCTCGCCTTCACAAACTAAGCGTGTTGAGTCACTCCACAGCGGTAATTACGCAGCGAGCCTTATGGTTATCGAAGCGGAAGTCATTTCTCATCATCTTTCTCTCATGATTGACACAGGTGCAGAGATCAACCTAATTGCTGAAAGTTCATTAACCGCTTTGCGTCAAGATTCGTACCTTGCCTTTCCCACTCAGCATGCACAGATAAATATTCAGGGTGCGGACAGTAAAAAATTTCAAAGCAGCGGTGTTGTAACGCTCGCCATTCGTTTTTTTTCCGCGCAGTAAGCCTGTCCCTGTTGCTTTTCATGTCTTGCCTGACTTTGCATTACCTGCTGACGCATTATTGGGTTTCCCTACGCTTCGTTCATTGAGCGGGGATATTTATCCAAAAGATGGATACCTTACCTATCGCAAACACAGGTGCCTTGCCATGCCAAGTCCTTGTTCTCTTTTACGGAGACTTTCGCATCCCTCGTCCCGTCCTGACTCAAATTCCTCCCTCGCGAGCCAGCCTTGCGCGTCTAACAGCCCTGCTCGCTCTCATCCTTCATCCTCCCTTGCGTCATGTTTACGTTCAGCGCCAACGGTAAGTGTGGTTTTAAATACCCACAGCATTTTAGAGCCACATTCAGTGGTTATGGTCCCTGTTCGTTTCAGTGGCATGTCACAGGATATGGATATTCTCATTTTGTCAGAGTCGGTTAGAGTCAAAGGTACCTTACTGGAGTCAGGAGTAGCTCATGCTCGTGATGGCCACACGTTCATACTCATTCATAATGTGACTCATGGTTCTCTCACGTTGCAATCAGGTACATGTCTCGGTGAGGCGCTCGTGTATCCCGCGCCCATACGGGAAAGCGAATTTCCACAGTCCTATTTTGCATCACCGTTAACGCATGCGGGTGATCATAGTGCATTTCATGATTTCGAAGGTAAAGTTAAAAGTTCATTCATACCTTCCGATTACCCTGAGTACGAGTCGCGTCTGTTGAAACTTTTGTTTTCACACTCGAGTGCGATCGCATTGCCTGATCAACCACTAGGATGCACACATCTCTTAGAACATAAAATCGACCTTTCACCAGGCGCCCGTCCTTTGTACATCCCTGCTTACCGCCTTCCTCATAGCTTACATAATGTTGCGGACCAGAAAGTGCAGGAAATTATTGCTAATGGTGTTGTTGAAAAGTCGACTTCTCCTTGGAATAGTCCGTTATTCCTTGTCCCTAAGAAAGATGGTGATTACAGGCCAGTCGTAGACTTCAGGCGTCTGAATGAGTGCACTGAAACTCAGCGGTATCCATTACCTATTATGACAGATCTTTTGCAGTCTTTAGGCGAACATAATTCAGTATTCTCTTCGCTCGATCTCATGTCTGGTTTCTGGCAAGTACCTTTAGCGCCAGAGTCTCGCCCGCTAACCGCTTTTTCTACTCCATCAGGCCACTTTCAGTACTTGAGACTCCCCATGGGGCTGAAAAATTCCCCTGTGGTTTTCCAGCTTTTTATCAATTAAGTTTTCAGTGGCTTGCTCGGTAACGGTGTTTTTGCATACTTAGACGATGTAATTCATGCCTCAAAGGATATGACGTCACATTTTGCGCTGCTGAATGAAGTTCTCACACGACTCACTAACGCAGGATTAAAACTTAAGTTTTCCAAGTGTCACTTTCTGAAGAAGAAGCTTGCTTTTCTAGGTCACACAATCGACGCTAACGACCTTCATACGTCAGACGATAAGGTTCAAGCAGTATGCGATTTTCCACGTCCTTCTTCAGTCACGCAGCTCAAGTCTTTCCTTGGTATGTCAGGATATTATCGTGCGTTCATACGTAATTATTCCACAATCTCGGCCCCCTTGTTGAGTCTACTCAAGAAAGATGCACCATACATCTGGACAGATGAACACGAACACGCCTTTACGACATTGAAACGCACCCTAACCTCGGCCCCTGTTCTCGCTTTCCCAGACTTTAATAAGCCGTTTAAGCTTACAGTTGACGCGAGTGGGAAGGCACTGGGAGCCTGTCTGATGCAAAGTGATGACAGAGGGAAAGACAAATCAATCGCGTACGCAAGTCGTAGAGTTAACGGCCCTGAGTCACGTTACTCCATCACGGACCTCGAATGTTTGGCGATCATTTGGGCATTGAAACATTTCCGTGATCTCATTTATGGATATGAAATTACTGTGTACACGGATCACAAAGCGATTAAGGACTTGTTCAAAGGTCGTAACCTCACTGGCAGATTGGCTCGTTGGATGGTAATATTGGAGGATTATCGACCCAAAATAGAATATGTGCCTGGTAAGCTTAACCATGTCGCTGATGCACTTTCACGCGCTGTCGCCGCTCCTCTCATAAATAATGCTCAGAATGCGTTCTCAGACGAGGAACTAATGCATGCACAACGTGACGATCCGTTATTAGGTAAAATAATCGGTGCTCTCGAAAGTAACACGTTACCAACTTTGCCGGATTTACCTGTCTCCCCTTCACAGTTTCACCTGCATGAGGGCTTGTTAATACGACGGCCGTCAGTGGATAACACTTATAATAAGGCGGTTACGCAACTCGTTATCCCGCGTTCACTCGTTCCCCGCGTCTTATCTCTCTCTCATGACAGTGTCCACGCTGCACACCCAGGTATTGCTAGGACTTTTAGATCAGTGTTACAGCGTTATTGGTGGACGTCAGTAAGAAAAGACGTGTCTCATCACATAGCTCAGTGTCTTTCATGCGCGCGTCACAAGAGCCACCCCTCACGCCCTGTGCCTATCTAACAATACGCAACTCCAGCTTGCTCTTGGGATACAGTGGGCATCGATCTTCTTAAGTTACCCCGTGCGACTTCTGGTCAACAGTATCTGTTTGTCTGCGTTGATCCTTTTTCACGTTATGTTGTCCTGGCACCATTGCAAGATAAGTCTGCAGCCTCAGTTGCAAAAGGCCTTGTGGAGCATATCATTAACCCATTTACCAGCTCGCGCGTGATTATATCAGATAACGGTGCAGAGTTTAGGAATGCCATCATTGAAGAGTTGTGTGCTACTTTCAACATTAAGCAGACTTTTGTCATTGCTTATGCGCCTTTTCAGAATGGTGCTACAGAGCGTGCGAACGGTAAGGTCTTATCTGCGATCCGACACATCGCAAACGGCTTTACAGAGCAGTGGCATAAGTGGATCACTCACATAGCTGCTTCAATTAATGCGTCGTACAATGCCAGTATTAACGAGTCGCCTCACTTCGTTCTTTTTGGCGTGGACAAACGGTTGCCTTACGACATCTTGCTTGACAAGCCTAAGCCTCTCTATAATCCTGATGATCATGCAAAGATCCAACTAACTCATTTTCAGCGGATTCATCAGACAGTGCGCAGTCACTTACAGGAGTCCAAGGACCACATGATAGCTCGCCAACATCAGACAGCTCAGGCACCACGATTCGTTGTAGGTGACATTGTCTTCCTCATCAATCAAACACGTGACACAAAACTCCATCCCCGTAACACCGGCCCCTTTCGTATCATCAGTAAAGTAAAAAACAAGTACACTCTTTTGAACCTCAACACTCATCAGACAAAGATAGCACACGCTTGCCACATTAGGAAATGTGCCTATCAACAAGCACCCCCACACATCCCACACACACCACACATTCAACACACATCCCGTAATTCAAACGTGTCACAGTCCACCACTCATCCATATTTCACCCGTTCTCGTGTATAATCATCAACTTCATAGTATGTATTTTTGTAAATATATGTAGATAATATTTTTGCTCATCTTTAATGTGTATTTTTATTATTTGTCTTTGATTTTGTAGTTTATTACCATGTTACTATGTGTTTCTTTTTCTACCTTCCTACGCTGTCTATGTTTTTGTAACACGGTTAGGTACATTTGTATATTATTATTTTGCATTGTGTAATTTTTAGGAGTCAACTGAGGACAGTTGACAATAGCGTGGCCGAGCCTTTGTACTATTACAACTTATATTTAATATATTAATATGTATGTATGCATGTATTTACAATACTTTTGTATGTTAGTTTGTTGACACAGGTGTCGTTTGATAGCTACAAAGATTTACCCAGGTGTGGGTATAAGACATTGACCGCGCTAATCCCCTTGACTCGCCGCCCACGAACACCTGCATAGCTCTCAGCTTTCCCACCGAAAGCATCTCCTGTCCCATGGGCCAAGGGATTAACAGATTATCTCGCTTCTCCTTCTCATCTTTCCGCTCGTCCATCTTTTCTCCATTTTGTTTCCGCCATGTCCTCTATTTTGATCATCTCCCATTGTTAGCTGTAAGATATGTCAGTCACTTCA
Organism: Cancer borealis; assembly: GCA_036785275.1. Classification (NCBI taxonomy): domain Eukaryota; kingdom Metazoa; phylum Arthropoda; class Malacostraca; order Decapoda; family Cancridae; genus Cancer; species Cancer borealis. Next base: position 49,525 of record JAXIVD010000758.1, on the reverse strand, counting down.
GTCTTGGCTCTGGGCGAGAACAGACGTCCTGAATCGGTGACACCAAGTGTACCTACTTTTACTCAAATAAACATGTAGTGATACAAGTTTACTATTTAACCAGAGTGAGTGAGAGTTTGAGGTGAGTGAGTGAACTATTGCAATGAACACGTAACACACATCACGCTGATATCCTACAATCCTACAATCCTGCAAACGACTACGAGAACGCGACGAGCAAGAAGGAGAATAGATCCACCCGCCTTGTCCTCGATACACTACCATAGTTAAGTTTCTTGCAGCTTGCAATCTGCAGGGTGGTGGCAGCGACTTCAGCTTGCACCGTGATTAAGCGCAGTGTTCAGGCTCAACACTGGGACCCAAACCTTCCAAAAAAATGCACAAATTGTGGTCTAACAAACCATTACGGTAGTACATGTAGACGACCACCCAAATCAAACATACTGGTAGAAAAAAGAGACCGGCGCAAAGCAAATAAACAGGTGGAATTAAATAGATCCGAAAACAAGATGACGGAGGAATATGAACCTATAGCCATAAAATTTGGTATAAAAAAAATTGACAGAACATTCCGAGAAATTGTAGCCATGTTCGATATGGGAGCTTGTTCTACCCTTATCGAACAAGAGTTTCTCGACGATAAAGACATAGAGTTAAAACATGTGAGAGCCCAAGCTGTACTTATATTTTCAGCCAGTGAGACACTAATAAATAACCAGGGAGAGATAGAAGTGACGATTAAAGTAGGAGACAGGCCCTGCGAACAAAAAATTTTCGTCACTCAAGGAGTAAAATTACCCACGCCTATAATATTGGAAAGAGATTACATACATGCAGAGGCATGATATAAACCTAAAGTTAAGATCTATAGAAGGAAGGAGTTAGATTAAACTCAGGATAGGAGGGAACACCGTTTCCCTCAAACCAATGGTAGATAACAATATTACCATAATGACCTGCGATCCAAAAGTATGGAACAATACAGATGTTCAAGGAGAAAGTAAAGACGTGAATACGGCTGAGGTAGAAAGAGAAAGCGAAGGAATGAGTGCAGAGGATGGGAGCACCATCTCCGACTTTTGGTCCGTACAACACACAGAGTGTGTGAAGGCCAGCGCAGTAGAACCAATAAAAATAGTATCAGCTACAGCCGGATACATTACACTCACAACACCCCCGCAACTGGACATAAAGAGGCATTATTCGAACCATGTGTCGGTAATCCTCAAGCTAGAATATTATACCCAGGTGTAGTAAGCTTATATGAAATAGAAGGAGAGAAAAAATCTTTGTTCACAGTACAGTATATCAATGTTGAACAACAATGTTGTACAACCTTGTAAAAAAAAGATATATACTCCAGCTTCACATCCCAAGATGGCAAATGTAGTCCGCAAGGAAGGAACTCCCGTAGACACTCAGGAAAAAGAACCAAGTAACTAACGAAATCAAGGAAATGAAAGATAAGATGGACAGAATGTTAAAAATAGTAAATGAAAAATTTCCCCCCGAGGCACAGAAAAATAAAATATTAAAAGACTTAATGAAAAATTACTCAGACGTATTCTCCACAGAGCAAGATGTGTTACAGGTTACACCATATTACATGTGCACTATCAAACAAATTGATGATGCAGTGATGTATAGAAAGCCTTATTCAATACCTGTTAGCTATCACGAAAGAGTGAGAGCCTAGCTAATAAAATTAGAGAAGCAGGGTATAATTCGCCCTTCGCGATTGCCCTATAATGCACCTTTGATTCCTGTACCCAAGAAAGATGGAGGAATTAGACTATGTCTAGACTTCCGTGCCTTAAATACCACCTTAAAGGATGACAAGTTTCCCATGCCTAACATTCAAGCTATTTTAAATCAACTAGGATCCTGATAGCATTGAGAAGACAGCCTTCTCCTCACCTGAGAGTGACTGGGAATTTCTTTTTTTACCGTTTGGGCTGGCCACAGCTCCTTCGGTTGTCCAAAGGGTAGTAAACTCAGTCTTGGTTGGACTTGTAGGGACTATCACCCAAGTCTACCTCGATGACATTATTATTCAAGGACGTACATTTCAAGAACACATCGGAAACTTACAACAGGTACTTGATCGGTTGAGAGAAGCTAAATTAACATTAAAATTAGAGGAATGTCAGTTCTTTAAAAAAAAAAGTGTCATATTTAGAACACATAATAGGGTAAGAAGGTCTTAAACCTCAACCCAGTAAGATGAAAGCTATAAGAAATATGGCTAAACCTCAAGATGTTCATGGGATGCAGTCATTTCTCGGATTAATTAATTGTTACCGTAAATTCATCCCAGATTTTGCTAAAGTAAGTAATTCATTGGTAAAATTAATGGGAGTAAGAAAGGGTGTTTCAAAAAAGAATGATAAAACTCCTATGGAGCGAAATGACAAAGCTGAAGAGGCATTCCATCAGCTTAAGACGACTCTCATCTCTCAAGTAACTCTAAGTTTTCCAGACTTCATAAATAAATTCTTACTTCCCACAGACGCATCAGATGTGAGTATAGGTGGAGTATTGCAACATGATGACCAAGGAAATGCCCGACCCCTCACATTTTTTTGTAGAACTTTAAATGATGCAGAGAAGAGATACAGCACTATCGATAAAGAAACATTAGCTGTCATCTACGGCTTACAAGTAAATAAATCGTTATGTTTAGGCTATCATATAGAAATACACACTGACCACCGACCCCTAGTTTGGGTACTAAAAGCCACCACGCCGAGTGGAAGAATAGCCAGCTGGCAAACGTTTATCTCAGAGTATAACTATAATATAAAATACTTGCCGGGTAAAGAAAATGTAGTGGCGGATTTTCTTTCAAGAATGAATAAGATCAGATAAGAGGAAATAGAATTAGAGGATCCCAGGGATAAAGTAATGTTGATAAACCGAGATCCCGAACCCTTGGATAGTCGGACAGACCCGAGAGAAGAGAAGGTATCCATCAAAATCTAATATTATATACATATAACAGTGTGGAATCTAATAATGTCAAATATATTTTCCACTTATAAAACAACCTATACGAATATATCATAAAGTGTGTACACAAAAGGCGAAAATAATATAAAGTAATTTGGATAATGTATTTTTACTTATTAGTATATGCAACAAATATTATATATATACAGTATTACATATACATTATATAAAGGGGAGGCGTTCGATCCCCCGATATCCGCTGGCCACTTGTCATTATTTTATATCACCGCCGAGTGGCCAAAGACTACCCAAATTTCTGCCATACTCTCCTCAAAAGGGACTTATAATGTTATATGCATTTGAGGCTTTAGCAGCGATTAGCCTCGCACGTTCTCAACATATTCAAGCGAGAACGTAAACTTTCGAGGCGTCACTATAAAAAATTTCTAAAAAAAACTTACGCCAAATAACAGGCAAGAGGAAAGTCCATCCTGCTTCTATAACAAAAAACAGCCTACTGGCGCCAATGATTTATGATATAGAAAACAGAATATACATATTATTAACATATAACACATTTTTGTTATATACAGTATATATACATATAATTTATAGTTTTTTCAGCGTGTGATAATCTTTGAAACAGCTGTACAAGCATAATGCAACGTTGCATTCATTGCATTTTGATGTCACACGCATACGTCTGCTTGGGCGTCTGGTTGTGTTTTGGCATACATAGTAATCCAGACGCCTCTTCTGTCCATTTAACATCTCTGTAGGAACAGCAAAGTGTTGATTAATTAATCGACACTTTGCTACTTTGCTACTAATATTTGGGGTAAATGGAAACTCTCTTCTAATGCAGATGTATAATGTGCATGCCTCTTGATTAATTTTATTATGAGTTGCTCCATCATTATTTATTATATGTTGCTCCATGATTACTTATTATATGTTGCTCCATGAATACTTATTATGTGTTGCTCCACAATTATGAATATGTTATAGCTCCTAGAGGAATTATTTATGTGCCTGATTATATGTGTCAAAGCAAAAGGATAAGATGATGTTATTATGTAACAAAAGGAGCAAGGGAAGATCATTTGTTAATTAAAATATAGAAAAAGGAAAGATTTTTAATGAAAGTCATTTTAGAAGATAGTGTTCTGTAACCCAGTGACCAAACCATAAGTTGACTAACGAAAACGTTGCAATAACCAGCGACGAAAGGGGTAGTGTCTCAAGGGCGCAGGAAAATGATTCCCCAGCTGCTTAAAACGACTACACACCAGTCATCTTTTCATGTAGCCTTCTACATCTCGCTTCATTGAGGACCAGATGGCAAAACTTTGACATCTAGCGAGGCTGATGTTAACCCCTCCATGCCCGGCCGTTGGCGTGGAGTGACTTAAAGCCAATGCCTTCTGAACGTAAGCTGGAGGCAGACAGACTACCCGCTGCTCGTCTCCATACACAGTTACTTTCTGACGGTACAGGAGTCCGTCTTCCACAAACAACTCATCTAACGGCCATTTAATCTTGCTTCTCATTCTCTGGAGTTCATCATGTATCACAG